>PVIU01011840.1:0-62812 GCA_004026605.1 Ondatra zibethicus
TCTTGAGCACTGTTTTAGTATCATTATCAGAATTATCAATCCCAGGAACATCAAGGGGTTCTCTGGTAAAATTATACGTTTTGGCCAGTATAGCAAAGAACATTATCAGGAAACAGGAGAGAATAGCAGAGGCAGCTAGCCATCTATGATAGCGGTGAGTATATAATCTTGAGTTCAGGTTCATGACCTGAGCTGATTGTTAAGGAACTGCCGGAGGCCTATCCACGAACAGCACGAACCCCCCAGCCTATGTTCCCGAGCCAGAGGCATCGTTGTCACACGGGCGACACCGCTGTGGGTGTGGCAGTTAACAAGATTGCTTGCAGGAGAGTAACTGAGAAAAGATACATGGTCTGTATTTGTGGGAAGATAAAGACAAGCTGACTCTCACGCAAGAAGAATGAGGCTGAGAAGGACTGCTCAGACCCTGGAAGAGAGAGGCAATTAGGACTCAAACCATGAAGAATCACGGCAGAAGAGCATAAAGGCCCTTTTTCCCCTCTGATGTGTGTTTGAAGACAGCCAGTGTTTTAACAGTGGTGCAATGCTTACTGTGGACTCACAAAGCACACAGACTGTACCAGGGGCACAAGGACAGAGGGTGTGCATCCACTGTTCATCAGGTTCTCCGCACATGCAGAAGACTGAACTCTTCCCGACACAGATTCCATGGGCATGAGGGTTGTCTGTGCTTCTCCTCTGCTCCGATTCTCAGATCTTGCTTTCTGTTCCACAATTTAGAGATAAGCAGATGAGATGTTTTCCTTGCAACTGACTCACAAAGAAGCCAGTTCTCAGAGAAATGGGAACAAAAGAGATGTGAAATGTTTTCACGGGTTAATTTAGAAGAGTGCTTCTTGGGATCTGTAGTGTTGAATAGAACCAGATAGTTCTTGGTTTTGTGAGATTAGACTGTGTGTTTTAGGGTGTTTAGAACCATGTCTGGGCTCTACAACCACAATGCCAGTTAGACCCCTACAACTGGTACACTTGTGTCGAAATTAGTTGTCTTGGATATTGACAAATAGCTGTTGTGGAGCAAAATCTCTCCAGAGAAAAGTCATTCATTTAGATATTCTGCAAAGAAAGCCAGCTTTACTCCAAACATGTTAACCAAAACATGCCATGGTCTCTTACATTAATTACTTTAAATGCAAAATAAAATCCTTTTCTCCTACGTGCCCAGTGAGTTTTGAAACACTGTGTCACATCTGCTTCCAGCTTCACTCTACTTACTATAAAATCTCTTCAGTCCGTGCTTAGTCAGTCAGTGCTCTTCACTCTGCACACCAGTATAGAAACAGCAGACATCTCAGTCACAAATGCCGTGCTAATAGTAGTTTCCATATAGGTCAGATACCTCTTTATGACAAGATGGTTGTTTCTATGAAACATTATGTAGAGTATATATTATAGAAAGAGGTTTGCATATCTGTACGCTATATTGCCTTCTGTGTTGCTCACTGAAATATTTGTGAACTGTTAAGAATACTTAGTCTATTCTCCCAATACTGTTGTGAGCTGGAATTATCCATATTCTTGTTATCTGGACCTCCACTGACTTTTCTAAAAGGCTCAATAAACCAGAAATCTTGGTAAAAATATATTGAGCAGTCAGATTCAGAATTCACTATCATACTTTGGCATGCCTCATCTTAGAAATATGGGATTGTTCATTCCATATTCTGGAATCAGTGTTTACATATGTATTTAATAGGAAAGAAATTCTTGGAGTTGGGCATGCCTGATGAAATAATAAAGTTTAGTACTCATTTTCATGAAGTTTCCCGTGAAGCTTGAACTATAAAGCATATAAAGGAAACCCTCAAAAGCATATGTCTTAAAGGCAACAACTGAACAACAATATATGGGAAGAATATGCTTGCCAAGGACTGTGAGTATCACATGAGTTAGCTCTTTTCTTATACTATCTACTTAGAGAAATTCTCCGAGGAATTCTCAGATCCAACAGATTGAGGGCTCAGTCTCCCAAACTACCCTTGAGTTCAAATGTCAGATGATGTGGGACATCCTTCCATATTAAGTGTTGCTTTTATTGGTTGATGAATAAAGCTGTTTTGGCCAGTGGCTTAGCAGAGTAAAGCCAGGTGGGATATCCAGATATATATATATATATATATATATATATATATATATATATATATATATATATATATATATATAGAGAGAGAGAGAGAGAGAGTAGGCAGAGTCAAGGAGAAGGCATGTCACTGCTGAAGAAAAAATATACCAGAATATTACTGTTAAGCCACAGTGACACCACATAGATTAATTGAAATGGGTTAATTGAAGCTGTAAGAACTAGCTAGGACTATGCCTGGGCCACTGGTCAAACAGTATTGCAATTCACATAGTTTCTGTGTGACTGTTCAGGTCTGGGTGACCAGGAAATGAAAACGCAGTCTCTGTTTACATATGGCACCCAACGTTGGTGCCTAGCCCACAACCTTGAGATTAAGAGTCTCATGCTTGACTTTTGCTCCAGAGGCCCTAGCATGAACTGAGGGTTCTGTTATCTTCTCCCCTCCTTCGATTTGACTTAAGTGCTAGAAAGGCTCAGAGAATTCAGGAAAATACTTGTATGATGTGTTTATTATAAGGGACAAGGGATGCAAATGAACAGACAGACAGAAAGACAGAGGAGACATATCTCTTCAGGTATAGGAGGAAATGGCAGTGATTTCACGATCCCTCCAGATGGTCACTCTCTAAGAGTTCTCATAGGCTCACTCATCTTCAAACTCCCTTAGCCTAGTACTTTTGGGCTTTTATGAATGTTTCATCACATGGCTACAACTGGTTAAACCCCTGATGTTTTGTGATATGTTTAAACTTCAGGGCTTCTACCACTTCGGCATGTATAGGATGACACTGAGGTACGAATCATCAATAATGCCTGGTCTTGTGGTGACTAGTTTCTATCCTGAAACTCTTAGAGAACCTGTGATCTCTTTGACATGCAAAACAACTCTGGAGAGTCTAATGATTATGGAACTTTATATCAGGAAGCAAAATAGAGACCAACTCCATAGTTCACATATTTATCCAATATAATTTTTTGCCTTTGTAAAGAAAATAAACCAACTTCATTAAGGTTTAGTTTAAGAAATCAAGGAACAGTTAAAGCTTGAGATAAATATTAAAGGATGGAAAGAAAATGAAGAAAGATATGGAGAACATGACCCTTGGAAGCAGTAAGAAGCAAGAATGCCTATTAAAACCACTCATGTGGATGAGTTAAGCAAGGGTAAGGATTTTTCCAAGAAAGTTGCAGTGCACAACCTGTCTGCACTCTATGCACTACCATACAGTTCGTGAGCTTTCGGCAAGGGGCTGGAGGTTGAAACACACAAAGACACACAGAGATAGCACAGACAGAGAGACAGACAGAGACACGGACCTCCAGTCACTGGTAAGAAGCCCATTTTTCAATAGCATCATGGAGGCTTATATACCTCCAAAAGTCAGGTGGGCCAACAGGTGAAAACCTTATCCTCTGATCCTCAAGGCAAGGCAACATGTGCTCGTGAAGCAGAGCTGGTAAACAACTTTGACACAGCTTTCAGTAACTCAAATCAGAAGGAAAGTAAAGATCTCTAGCAGGGAAGAGCAGCTGGAGGTCAGGACTCCAAATGATCCCAACAGAAAGTAACCATAAAAGTTTTGATTACTACAAATTTTCCTGGAAATTTTATTATTAAATGTTTAGTATGTGTTTGTTTTGTGTGGGTTTTTGCTAGAACTCTCATTTGTCAAAAATGATTTAAGAATATATAGTAATTCATTTACACCATCATTGTACAATCACTTGGAATGTTTTATTGTGTTTGTTTGGATTAAGTGGAAATTGAGGAACTTTGACAAGAATGGATGAGAATATAAATGGATGAGATTTCCCAAGTGGAAACATGTTCATCCAAGCTTTTCCATGAGAACCTCAAACAAAAGAAAGCATAATAAGGTCACCTCATCAGTAGAGTAAGAAAGAACCCCATAAGTCAAATGCTTACGTAACTGTGAGGAACAATTTTCAGAACAACATGTTTTACTTTACAGGTATTTGTGAACTGTGTTTAAGAGGCAACGTGAGAGTTCACAGTATTGACTATCTCAAGTACAAAATATACTCTACTTCTTGAGTTACTAAGAAAAGGAAAACCAGAGAAGGTGCTGGTGTGAAGAGGTAATCTACTTAGAAAATGTACTTATCTCGTTTTTACAGGTTGCTCATAAAAGATATGGAAACCTGATAAATCCCTTCAAGCTTCTTCATAATGATGAATGTTATGCTGAAATAATTTTTAAAAAACCTAAAAATTGGACTAGGAATGCTGATTTAGTTTAGACTGGTAAAAGAAAAATAACAATACTAGGGTTTTTACACAACTCACTTCATAATTCTAAAAAATAGGAAGTGTTAGGTCAAGTTTCTAGTCACTCCAGCTCTTTATAAGGAATTTCCTAGTTTGCAAAGTGATACCTTGCTGTATTGTCACACAGTATGTTCAAGTTTTGTCCCTTAATCTTCTTGTAAAAACACTAACTTCATCATATCATTTATTATTGAACTTAATTAATTCTTCCTTCCTCTCAAATTTTCACATCCAAATACTATCACACTAAGTATTAGAATTCCAGCATATTAATTTTGGCATCATGCTCATATTCAGTCTGTAGTAAAAGAGGTAACTATTTCCACAGATATAATTTCTAATTATTATTTTGATAAATTTTTAATCAAGGAATTCATCAATCATTTATAATTTGTAGGTGATCAGTCTGAAAATCTTCATATGATACTTTTAATTATTTTAATTTTTGCTAAAAGAAATATACCATTTTAATATTTGAATTCTAAATTGCATTCACTAAAAATCAATACAAGTAAAGTAATTCATAAAAACATGATTTAGCAGAGTACATTTACATAATTAAATATCTTGAGGAAAATCCACTAAGTACACAAATCTAGTATTAATCCAGTATGACACTGATACATGTTATTTGTTCCTACATATTTGTGCTTGCCTCTAATTTCACTAATTTGTTGATTGTTTTTAGTAGGATTGACTAACAAAAAATATCGCAGTCACAAGTTATCCTAAATAAATTTAATAAAAATGTCTTCCAGTCTTATTAGAAATAAGTTATTGTAAAACAATGAGACTAAAATTTCCATTAGACTGTAACTAAAACCTTTCTAATTGGTGACAGATGTTGAACTAAATGATAATAAAGAGTATTTGAAGCACTTCAAAGAAGTCACAACTACTCAGTCGTCATTGCCAAGCATAAATAATCTCTCCCTTTTATGTTTAAGTATAAAGTATCTATAGCAAGTCAGATGCATTCAATATAAGACCTTGAAGGCTGCTGGCCTTGTTTAAGGGTAAATGATGCAGAGCTTGGACCAGCCATTCTGTTCAAAGAAACACAAACATACGAATGTATCATAGCCGTTGCTGTGTATCACTTGGTTCAAGACAAGCTAATTCTGTTTCCATATTTAACATTTTCATTAGTTAAATTTATAAAGACTCACTTTTATATTCAACATTCACTTTTGTTAGAAAGGCGAACTGAAGCAAAACAAAATCACAGTTTTAAAATTGGAGAGTGAGGAGGGATGATGTGGTAGTCCCCTCTGTATGCTATAAATATGTTTTATTACCATTGGTTAATAAAGAAGCTGCTTTGGGCCTGTGGTGGTGCAGAATAGCGCAAGCTTGGTGTGGGACAATGAGACACATCTGCTTCTGGCAGCACCAATCTTCTTCAAGAAGATTTTGGGTATCAACGAGGCTCCTTACGGAGCTTGTTAGCAACTTGGGCAAGAAACTACTTTTGCCTGGACTACTTGATGTTATGCTGTGTGAACTGTATATGCAAGACCCACAAAAAGTAACTGCTAAACTTGCCTAAAGGTGAGATAGTCCTTCAGGGTTCCTGCTTCATGAAAGAGTCTGCCAGATATTCTGCAGGTTGCAGAAGAAAGTGACTAACAAACTGCCAATAGAGGCAAAACAATCTTTCAAATTTCCTGCTTCATGGAAAAGACTGCCAGATACTTTGGGCCTGTATGCTGAAAATAGATGCCCCAATGTTACAGAAGAACTTTGGGTGAGTGTCCAGGCAGCAGGATGTCTTTGTCAATTCTAGAGTTTTGGAAGTTGCTTACAATGCACTTTGTGTTCACTTAGGCAATATTATATCCTTCTGGGGTTTTCAATGGAGTTGAAGAATAAATAGTTATAATTATAGTTTTCCTTAGTTATAATAAAATATAAAATAGATATAAATATTGTGCTATAATTCTGGCTTGATACCTGTTTTGTTCTATAAAATTTTACTATGTTAAAGTTAAAATCTTTTTTATTTAGACAGAAAAGGGGAGGTGATGTGAGGCTCCCCTCTGTATGCTGTGAATACAGTTGGTTAACAAAGAAACTGCTTCAGGCCTATGGCCACACAGAATATAGCAAGGCAGGAATTCCAAGCAGAGATAGACAAAAAAGAAGGCAGAGTCAGAGATACTCCTCCATGTAGCCAAGAACCTTACTGATAAAGCACTAGCCTCACGGTGATACATAGAATAATAGAAATGGGTTGATTTAAGATGTAGAGTTAGTTAATAAGAAGCCTAAGCTAATGGTCCAATCAGTGTTGCAATTCATATAGTTTCTGTGTGATTACTTCAGGTCTGGGTGGCTGGGAAATGAATGAGTGATCTCCAACCACAGAGGAAGGATCCGTCAAAATCTTCCAGATCAGTAGCTGTGCAAGGTAGATCACAGGAAAGGATTTCATGAAAAAAATCCAGAAATAAAGCAAGGAATCATGCAGTGGGATGAAGCTATGTGCTTGCTCTATTTGTTCAGTGCTACTGAAGTCCTTACTTTTCTAGACATATTGCCTGCTTCTGATGCATTGAGCTTCTGATTTTCTTTAGTTCACCAGAAGCACTTCTGAAGATTTACTCATATGAGCATACTAGGTATGGTTTTTACAACCACGAGACCTGCTTAGTTGTGTGTATTTGGGGAAGGTGTGTATGTTGGTATATTTCAACATCTAAGACCATCATCCTGGGGAAAAAATGGACATCAAATTTAAAACCATCAAACTGGGAAAAAATAGACATCAAGCTGAGCAGACTGACCTTGGGGACCATCAAATGTTTTCATCAACTCTGGCATCCATTCTCAAATGATGAAGGAATCAGCATCCTGTTATCATGATTAAAATGATATAATTAGCTATTTCTTTTTGTTCCTCTCAAATTATTTCTTGTTTAGTGTAATTTTATGGTATGAGGGGAAAGAGAGATTCTGCAACAGTGAGAAGGCTTCACCTGTCTGTTGTTTCTAGCTTGTTGATTTGAATCCTTCAGAGTTATAGTCAGCATACTAACATGTCAGTTTGTCATAATATCTTCAGAGATACCCACCAGTTTTGTCAATTGTCCTCTCTAAGAAAGGGATCCGAGAAACAAATGCTTTGGAGAACTCTCTCTCTCTCTCTCTCTCTCTCTCTCTCTCTCTCTCTCTCTCTCACACACACACACACACACACACATTTTGAACATTGTACCTCTGAAATCAGACTCCATCAAACTCTTAAAATCTAAGCCTACGGCAGCGCATCTAATTATTTTATTAATGCTGAGCATCATACACCTGCTATTTGCTTGTCTTTCCATTGTGTTTACCAAGGCTTTGGTTCAACGAAAAGGATCATCTATTTCCACAGTACTAATTTCCGTTGCCTTCAATTATCCAAATCCAAGTAGATTTCCATTGCCTGTGTAAACATGTTAGGATATTGTCTTTCAGGATTTATTATATAAAGCAATGTGCATAAGATGCTAATCATCATGACTATATTTAATGGTTTCAGCAAAAACCTTTAATTCAGATTTTATGAACAGGAGATAAAGAATACAATTAAGTAGTTTTTAATTTTACATATATGTATTATTAAGAGTCTAGCCAGGTATAGTAGTAGCACACACACCCTTCAGGGGCAGAGGCAAATGAATTTCTACGAGTTCCAGTCCAGTGTGGTCTATATAGAGTTTCAGGGAAGCCGAAACTAAATACAGAAATAAACTTTCAAAAAAAAAAAGAAAGAAAAACAGAAAGAAAGAAAAGAAAAAAAATAAAAGAGAAGCCATGCAGTGTTGGCACATGCCTTTAATCCCAGCACTTGGGAAGCAGAGGCAGGTGGATCTCTGTGAGTTCGAGGCCGCCTGGTCTACAATAGCTAGTTCCAGGACAGGCTCCAAAGCTACAGAGAAACCCTGTCTTGGAAAACCAAGGGGGGGGGGAGGGAGGGATAGAGGGAGGGAAGGAGAGAGAGAGAGAAAGAGAGAGAGAATTCAATTTCCAGCCTACTTTCCAGCCACCTGCTTTGATAACACTTTTTACCACCTGTGTCAGTCTTCTGACTAATGGTGTTTTCAGCTGTATCAATGACATCACTGTTTGTCCTTGTCAGTTGCAGTGGGGTGCTGTGACTCTTGCCTGAGTGATGTCATCACCTAGGAGAACCTCGAACATCATCATGACTTGCAACCTCTGAATGTGAATGAAAGGATACAGATGAGCAAGAGTGAAACAGATGCTGGACACTGGATATGAATGAGTTTGTGGAGGACTCAATGTGAAGAATAAGCAAAGCTTTGGCTGACTGACCATTGTAGGGAATATGATGAACGTAGTGTGACTCTGATGCTTGATTCAATCTCTCTGTTCTCACCCCAAACTGTGAAGTTAAATTTAAGAATGAAGAGAATTTGATAATTGGACCAATAATGAAAACACTAGATCATAGCAATTAGTGAAAGTATGTTATTCAGGCACAGTGGCTATAAAGATGAGTTTATTTTCTAATATGGCCATTTGAGCTAGTCATCATCCTGGCTGAAAAGACACTCTTCTATAGTAACCTGTTCTCTTAGAATTGTGCAAGTTATAAATATTCAAAAATTGTTTATATGTCTATTGTCATTTTATACTAGGATTTTAAAAGTTGTTTAATCAACAAAAATATCAAGTGTTTTGGAACTCTGAAAGTATTTTACAACTACTGAAGTTTACTTTTCAGAGAATTGATGGCAAAAAAATGAAACCAGTTGTCTTTTTTTTTTTGGTTTTTCGAGACACAATTTCTCTGTAGCTTTGGGGTTTGGAGCTGGCATTGAACTCACAGAGATCCACTCACCTCTGCCTCCCGAGTTCTGCGATTAAAGGTGTGCATCACCACCGCCCAGCACCAGTTATTTTTTTTTTGTTATTGTTTTCCTCTAGGAATTAGTGTCAATGATTTAAAACATTTGAAGAGCGTGTGATTTGGCTCCAGACCTTGGAAAATACAAGTCCCATAGCTGAGAACTTAACTCAGAATATTCTAGTGAGAGTTATCTGCAGGTCCTATGTACTATTAGAGTAGAAGCGTTTGTATTTAATCTAAGGATGTCAGTATTTCCATTAAAAATAGCCTAGATCAAGTGTTCAATCATTGTATTGCTTAAGTTACTAGGCTTAAATACTGGATTTACATGTGTATTTTCAGATTATTCAGTTTCCTAAAACATTAAACATTTTAGTTGTGTATTTATTTCTATTCAACCTATTTCCTCTCATTTGCATTTTTAAATTTTTTATTCATTTTACATACCAACCACAGTTCCTCCTCTTTCCTCTCCTCCCGCTCCCTCCACCCCCAGCCCCGCCCCTGCCACCTCCTCTTTAACTCTACTTCATTCACTCCTCCAAAAGGGTGAGACCTCAAAGCCTGGCGCATTAAGCTGAGGCAGGACCAACCCCTCCCCCGACCCAGTCATCAAGGCTGAGCAAGGCATCCCACCACAGGGAATGGGCTGCAAAAAGCTCATGCACCAGGGATAGATCCCAATCCCACTGCCAGGGGCGGTAAATGGGAAGGGATGGGGGATGAGAACATGAAGGAACGGGATTGTAGAGTTGAGGGAGGGACGGAGTGGGAGAGCAATGAAAGAGATATCCTTTGTATTTCTGTCCCTTAGTATAACACCCTTTGGGAAAACAAAATACAAAACAAAATGCTTAAAAGAGATTTGACACTAGGGGGCGCACGGAGCTACTTCTAAATATAAACTTTTGCTCAAATTGACTCCTAGTTATCCCTCTTCGCTTTTTCGGTTGTGAATTTTATGGGCTAGTATTTTATGTTATTCTGTCGAAAACTCAAGAAGTGAATGAAGAAATGATGTGTCGACTTGTAATTTCAGAAATAGACAAAATTTACCCCCTGCAATGTATCACAAGAGATTCTGCATGCAATTGACAAGGCCGCTAACGTCTCTGATATTCCACGCTAGCAAGTCATGAGCACTAAGTGAGATGCTTCCACAAGCAACCAGTAGAATTCACACAAGGCAAAGACATATACAGGGCCTTTGTCTGTTATTTATTTGCCCCTATGTCTTTGTGACTTACGGAAGAAAACTTATTAATATTTGTTTTACTTTTAAACTAACAATAATAATGAGAATTAAAATGAACTCAGCATGCTGGTCCATAGCACATTATGAAGCCCTTCACTGGGGCCTTCTCTTTTGTGGTTTTCAGGGTAGTTTTGTGCTGTTGAACTAATGGGTTGTGTCCTCTTAAATGAGGAAAGACAGTGAGAGATTACACAGCTCCATCAAAGACTCTTTAAAAGTTAATGAAACTGAGAGCAAGTCTAGAATATAGATCTCTGTGACATCAAAATTCCCCTAGTTTATTCATTACCAATTGAAAATTTGGCTCAGATCCACAGTTAGCCTTAATTTAAGATATTCTTCTCTCTTTATGTCAAATTATGTATCTTGCTTTTAAGAAAAAAAAAGATTGTCCTTGCTTAAAGAATCATAATATCAGAAATACTCTATGTTGTCTGCTTTCTGGTTTTTAGAATAATATTTTTAAATAATGCTTTATTAATAGTTTGAGAATTTCATAGTTTATTTCTATCATTTTCAGACCTCTTCCCAAGCTTCCTCTAGATACACCCTTAACCCCTACCCATTCCTGTTTGTTGTTTTTCATTGAGTCCAGTTTGTATTGCTGAAATACTCTTTGGTCTGAAGCTGAATCCTGGAGTGTGGTTAAACTCCAGGGGTCTCTCTCTCTAGATAACCGACTCTTCCTCTCCCACCAGCTACCCCTTGATAAAAGCTCCTCAGCTGGGTGTGGAACATGGACATTGTGCTTGCCTCCTCCCTTCGTGCTGGGTTTTCATTTGCCTTTAGCTTATGAAGGCATTGCACAAGTTATCACAACCACCATGAGTTCATATATGTAGCTGCCGTGTTAAAGAAGGAAAACATTGTTTTGCTAGAGGGACCCACCACCTCTTATTCGTAACAATCTCTCCTCCTCCATTCTGAATGCTATAGAATAAAAATTATTGCATTTCTTCAAAAATCCACAACTTACTGGAAAAATATTTACCATTGACAAATGATTTCTCTATATTTCTTGACTGAGTTATAGAATGTAAAGAATCAATGATTGCACCAACTGTGAGAAATCAAGCTCCTCCATGGAATGCCACTTCCAATGCCCTCAAGAGCCAAACACATAAGCCAAATATATAGAAGCCTGAGTGACCGGATAAGTGATGCTAATGTAAAGGAGAATTGTACAAAGTGGCACTTGACTTTTCTTCCAGATGACCAAGAAAGAAATGCCAAATAGTGGAAACTGGGTTAGAAGCAAAGAGCTGCCAAAGCACAGGGCAAAGGGAGCAGACTTTCAGAGAGATAAATGTGCCATTCTTTAATTGTGTAAACACAGTACTTCCTAATATTTGTGAGAGATGTAGAAAACATAGTCATCAGTGTAGGGACTAAAGGTAGGAAGCCAAAATGAAAAGAACATTGACCAGATTTTTTTTATAAATGTTTGTAAAATTATTCACGATCATGAAAAGTGTATTTTTTAATAAAAATATCTTGAGGGTAGGTACTGAGGCTGAATCAGAGACAAACACAGAAGTTGAAGAAAGTAAAGACAGAGGAATTCAGGACCATGATATGTAGAGCTTTGCCTTCAGGATGGGCAGTAAATGAAAGAAAGGAATTGTGTTTCAATACAGCAGCCTTATACATGCCATAAAATCCAATCCTTTAAGTTGTAGACAGAGACTGCTCATTGGTTTTCCAGCCACCCAGACCTGAATAATAACACAGAAACTATATTAATTACATTACTGTTGGGTCAATAGCTTAAGCATACTCCTAGCTAACTCTTACATCTTAAATGAACCCATTTCTATTAATCTGTGTATCGCCACAAGGCTGTGGCCTACCAGTAAGGTTCTGGCTGGAGATTGGTGCCTTTCTCCTACGTGGTGTCTCACGGACTCTGCCTATTTTCTCTCTATATCTCTTTCCGGATTTCCCACCTGGCTTTACTCTACTAAGCCATTGCCTGAAACAGCTTCTTTGATAACTGATGGTAATAAAACATATTCATAGCATACAGAGGGGAATCCCTCATCAATTCAGCACTGTGCATATTCTC
Source organism: Ondatra zibethicus (assembly GCA_004026605.1). Lineage (NCBI taxonomy): Eukaryota > Metazoa > Chordata > Mammalia > Rodentia > Cricetidae > Ondatra > Ondatra zibethicus. The sequence continues at coordinate 12,573 of PVIU01011840.1, forward strand.
AGATTTACACAGAGTTGTTACCAGTAAGTCATTTATGTGATTCCAAAAAAGAGGCTCTATTGCATTAGGTCACTTTCCACGCTTCTTTACCACCAATCCCTGGCAGTCACAATTCTACATAGGCTTATTAGATCATATGACCACCATCATAATGGGCTCCTTTCACTGAGCATACTGAATGTGGATCAGCTGTGATTTAGATTCATCTGTGGTGAACCTATCAATATTTTATTCTATTTTGTGACTAAATAGAAGCACACAATAAAGACACCATATTTTGCATTTCCTTTAAACTAACCTTTCCAACTAGAATGATAATGGATTTCTATTTGTTAGCCAATGGATATTTGGGTTTAGACTTTTCTTTAAAAGCATTGTTGGCAAGAACAATAATGTACAAAATCTGTGGGTCTGAAATGTGTCTTCAGTTCCCTATTTAGGAGTGAAATTGCTGTGTTATGTGACACTGCTGGGTAGCTTGATGTTCATTTTGAAGAAGCAGACAGACTGAGTTTGCCTCGCCACAGAAATGCATGAGAGTGCAGACTCATCCCCATGCACTCCAGCAGCTGTTAGTCTCTCCTTTTTTAGTGTAGCATTTTAAGAGGCGTAAAATAGTTTCTCCTGGTTAGGTAATGTGCATTTCCTTGTGGCTGATGATAGCATGAAGCTTTTCAATGGCTTCTGGAAATGTCTACATCATTGAACAATACTTTTACAAATGCTCTATTTGAATACTAAAGTTTAACAACAACGTTGCAATTATTTTCTCATTTGGTGGCTGGTTTTCTGTTTGTGTGTGTATATATGTGTGTGCTCTGTGTGTTTGTCTTTGTATATTGTGTATATGATTTGAGGAAGGAAAGGCTTACTTCAAAATTGTTATGTAGCAGAAAATGGCCTTGAATGTCTGAATTTCCTGCATCTACTGCTCAAATACTGAAATAATAGGCATGTGCCACCACAACTTGCTTCACTTACGGACTCCCTCCCACTCAAATTTATGACCTCTATATATTTATTATTGTTGTTGTGTACAAGCATATATGTATAAACATATACATACATAAATACAACTTGTGAGTCCATTTAGTGTTGCTTACATAAAGATGATTTCAGGACTAAGCACTTGATATAAACAATTAGGGAACTCATCTCCAGGGAAAACTAGTTCTCCCTTTTTTAATAATCCTTAATTGCTTGTAGTTCTTTGTGTAAGGTTGGGACCCCATGAGATCCCCATTTCCACTTTAGCTTGTTTAATGTTATTATTGTTTTGATGCTCAAGGTTTTTAATTTGATAAAAGCCAGACATCCTTTTGTTCCCTCTTGTGGTTTTGTATTTTATGTAGAAATACACTTTATCAAAGTTAATAAACATTAGACCTATGTTTTCTTTTCTTTTCTTTTTACTGATTTTATTGAGCTATAAATTTTTCTCTGCTCCCTTTTCTGCCTCTCCACTCCCCTTCATGTTCTCTTCCATGTTTCTCATGCTGCCAATTTACTCAGGAGATCTTGTCTATTTCTACTTCCCATGTAGATTAGCTCCATGTACGTCTCTCGTAGGGTCCTCATTGTTGTCTAGGTTCTATGGGATTGTGATTTGTAGGCTGGTTTTCTTTCTTTATATCTAAAAACCACTTATGAGTGAGTATATATGATATTTGTCATTCTGGGTCTGGGTTACCTCACTCAATGTGAGGTTTTCTAGATCCATCCATTTGCCTACAAATTTCAAGATGTCATTATTTTTTCTGCTGTGTAGTACTCCATTGTGTAAATGTACCACATTATCCTTATCCATTCTGCGGTCGAGGGCAGTTAGGTTGTTTCCAAATTCTAGCTATGTCAAACAATGCTGCTATGAACAAAGTTGAACACATGTCCTTGTGGTATGATTGAGCATCCTTTGGGTATATAACCAAAAGTGGTTGGTATTGCTGGGTCTTGAGGAAAATTGTTTCCTAATTTTCTGAGAAATCACAATACTGATATCCAAAAGAACTGCACCAGCTTGCACTTTCACCGGCAACAGAAGATGGTGCAATATCTCTGTTTTTGTTTTGTTTGTTTGTTTTTATGCGGCTTCTGAGAATCAACCCAACTGAATCATTTCAAGTCACTTGAATGAGAAACATGTTTATTATCAAAAAAGACTGAGAAGACACTGGGAAGAAAGGTACAATCTCAGTTACCGTGGCACACTTTCTGGTCACTTTGTACAATGTAGATTTGAAGTACAGTTATGAAAACATTAAATGTGACATTTAAAAAGGAAAAAAATTGGCCTCTGTTTTCTTATAGCAGTTTAGTAATTGAAAGTTTAGTTCTTACACTTAAAGGCATTGTCTTCATTCATCCTTACCACAGACTAGGTAACTGTCAAAGAGAATATTTGTGTGTGCTACAGATTGGGAAATGTGATAGTCAAATGCTGTCATCTGTTGAACAAACATGTGTTTACTGTTGCATCATCTCATGGTAGAAGGGCAATGAGACAAACCAAGTGAACAAGAAGGGCCAAAGTTGTTTTTACAATGAAGCCATCCTCTTAATAACTAACTTATCTTGTAAAGTAACTTTTGTCCATCCACGAGGTAAGAGTTTTCAAAACCTAATCATGTCGTGCCTATCACTGCTTTTTTATTGGAGAGCTAAAGTACTAGTACATGAGTTCTCGTGTATACTTTAAGCAGTAGCTTTTATGTTACATTGGATATGGCATGAGGTAAGAGATCAGATCTGTTTTATGGCATGTGGATGGATCCACTGATGCGTAACACTGTTTGGTAAGAAGGATGTCTTTTTCTCATTAATTTATAGGACATACAGCTTTGCTAGACTCACTGTTCCATGGCATGACATCCTATGCTCTTTAATAGATAAGATGTTAATGCATTTAATTATATCTTAATTTATTAACGGTAGTGTTGGCAGTCAAAGAACAACTTACTGAAGTCTGTTTTATCCTTCTTCACTTTCCCCAGGAAACCTTCAATGGTCAGGCTTGGTGGCGTGCAGCTTCACCCACTGAGCCATCTCAATGGCCACCACTTCATAAGTCTTACACTTACTTTTAAAATTTAGTCCTAAGCATATTTATGCTGCTAATATATAATTAATTGTCCCTTTAATTCCATTTTTGCATGAAATAATTGTTAATACATAAAAATACGATATATTCTTTTAACCTGCTCTTGTATCCTACAACTTTGTGATAATAATTCATTTTATATATAGTATTTCTAATGCACATGTGTATGTATAATAGTGTGGCATTTCTCTATGTCTTTACTTACTGTTTTGTAGCTGGGAAGCCTATGTTTGGATGTCTGGCCCCCGATGTCTTGGTTAGAATCTCTACAACAGTGTTCACTGTATCAGAAATGGATGTTTTATTCCTTCTCTTACAGCTAGAGAAAACTGTTCACCTTCCCCCAGCCATATTTGATATTAACTTGGCATTTCTCAGAGAGAAAGAGCACTCTATAATTCTGAGGAAGGCTTTACCTTTTATTAATTTGTTGGGCATTTTACTGTGAAACAACTTTTTGATTTTTTTCAAAGTATTTTTGTGAATTTATTGAAAATTGTGAAGATTATTTTACTCTATTCTGTTCTGTTCTACTCTGGTGTATTCACTAATTTCCATATTTTGAACTGAGCTTGAATCACTGAAAAGAATCTCTGTGGAGTTGTAGTGTTGTTTATATTGTAGTTAATTGAGTTGAACTTCCTTTGTGGGTTTTTTTGTCTGCATTCCTTAATGATACTGGTATATAAATGTTTTTCCTTTTTTCTTGTCTAGAATTTTGGTAACATTACAGAAATATTAGGATTATAATGTTCTCACATATTGTCCTTTTTGTAAGAGATTATTAGAAGCAGATATTAATTCTTTAAATTTTGCTACAATGGCTTTCCTCAGCAGGAATTGAGAACTGACTAATTACATCTTTAACTAAAGCCCCTGTCAGTTTTCTCATTTCTTTTTAACACAGTTCAACAATTCTTGTCCATGCAGATGTCTACTCCATCTATGCCAATCAACTTCATCAGTAAGCAGCTATTCATGGTGTTTATTTATTGCCTTTCTCATATCTGTAATTTGGGCAGCGACTTCCTCTTAGATCCCTGTGTTAGTAATTTGAACCTTTACTCTGTTTTGATTTTTAATGTCCTGTTTCACTTATTCACAAATCTCAAATATTTTCTTTCTTTGGTTTACCGAAAATTTTTTTTGTTATTTTACCTTCTCCATTTGGTGAATCCAGTTATTGATTTGAGATAGTTTTGGATATGAATCTAAAATAATATTTTTACCTCATTATTGTTTTAGCATCATCGCACAGACTTTTATACCTTATGCTTTAATTTCAATGTTATTTCAAGGCGTTTTCTAAATTATCTTGTGAGTTTTACTTTGTTTAGAGAACAAAATGTTGTTTCATCTCTACATACATGCTAATTTTAAAAATTTCCTTCTTGAGATGGTTTCTATTTTTACTCCACTGTGTTTAGCTGCTATAGTTTCTATGGTATTAATACTATTAAATCTTATCAAACTTGTTTTACACTATGTGGTTCAAAATGAATATGAACACTTGAAAATTAATATGTATCCAACTGGTGTTGGTTGCAGCGTTTAATCCAACTGCCTTATGACCCTTCAATTGTTCTGTTTCCTCATTTATTTATATGTACTGAAAGTGAAGACTTTTTCTGGGCATGATGGTGCATGCCTGGTCTCGCTAGTTTCATGTTAATGTGACCCAACTTAAACTCCATTAAGAAAATTTCCCATAAGATCTGGATGCAGGAAAGCATGTAGGGAATTTTCTTAATTAGTGATGGATGTAGGAAGGCCCAGTCCATTGTGGTTGTTGCTATCCTTGGGCTGATAGTCATGGGTTCTCTAAGAAAGCAGGATGAACAAACTATGGGTGCAAGCCAGGAAGCAGCACCCCTCCATGGTCTTTGCATCAGCTCCTGCCTCCAGGTTCCTGCCCTCATAGCTCTTGCTAATGAACTCCTATATGAAATTGTGAGTGAAATCAATTCTTTACTCCCAAACATGCTTTGGTTACGGTGTTCTGTCACACCAATATAACCCAAACAAAGACAAAACCTTTAATCCTGGCACTTGGGAGGCAGAGGCAGGCAGATCTCTGCATTTGAGTTCACCCTGGTCTACAAAGCAAATTCCAGGAGAGCCAGAGCCACACAGAAAAACTCGTAGGGAAAACAAGTGAACAAACAGAAAGTGATGAATCTGTGTAGGGTGTCCTGATGGATGTGCTGTATGCATTCCCAAACACTGAGTCAGACAGATCACACATGTAAGGACAGCCTATGCTATACAGTCTGGGATCCCTCAAGCCACACACACACAAAAGAGAATGCGTAATTCTAACTCGTCAACTTCTTTTTCTTCCCTCCTTCCCTCCTTATTTTCTCTCTTCCTCCTCTCAACCTCTTGCTCGTTCTCTATTTGTTGTTGTTGTTGTCGTCATTGCCAGATTTTGAGGCCGGATCTCACTATGCAGCTCTTTCTGGCATGGAGTTCACTATGTGTACCAGGCTGGCATCATACTCATAGAGAGCCTGTTCTTCCTCCTGGGCACTGGTACTAAAGTTATGTGCCACCACCTCACCTTGTGTGTTCTGCTTCTAACCAGTGAATCTATTAGTTATGTTGTGTATCAATGCCAAGCAGAGCTTTTTACATATCTGTTGAATATGTCCAGTCAGGTGTTACCCCCTGGAATTTAAATTTGGTTGCTTTGGCTTATATAGAAAATCTCAAGTAATATTTAACATTCAAAAATCTGCCACATCAAAATGTGTACTATATCTTGAGTTATGTGTAGAAAAAATAAATATATAACATGCAACCGAATGTTACCTATCACGCTCTATGGTGGCTTCTATCTGGTGACCTGAAAATTCAGTCTCTAAGTCTATGACAGTAACTGTAGCTAATGTACTGTGAACTAAAAGTAACCTCCTTGTTTCAGTCACCAAACTTACTAAGTGTTAACCAAAAAGCAATTCAAGGGTAATAAAATTATATCCAGGATGGAAAATCCCTGCACATTTGCATTTTGGTTGCCTGCAGTTCCAGTACACCACAGCCCTCATGATTTGTATTGCAGTTATCTGCTCAGGAGGGTTCTAGTTGAAGTGCATGAGTATTTCATTATATCTTCTATGATAATCACCCTTCAGCACTTAAGTGTTAGATTGTGAACTTCATAATCAACTTCCTTTTCTTCTTATTTACATCATCATTGGAGGCACCATGTTGTGTTTTGCTTTGTTGGTAAAGCACATATATGTGCATAAATGAATTTTCTTTCAATATAGTAAAGGATAATTTTCATAGTGAATATTATAAAATGGATGCTTGGTTCTGGTTAGTCTATCATGGCATAATTCCTAATAGCTTTTATTTTCTAGCATATTCCATTATTGTTGTAGTAAATCCTATGGAAGTAAGTGTATAATCTTCATTTTGTAACTGAAACAAGCAAAAATAATGATGCTAAACATGTGACATGCTCGTTTCTACCCTAGATTTATACAATAGCATTAGCTGGCCTTAATCTTCTGTGGCTGTCTACCTCAGTTTATGCTAAACAGAAAACTAGGGGGCAAATGAAAGACAGAGGAATGGACCGAGTGGTGTTCACTAGGCAACTGCCATCAATTCTCTGTGGAAGGAGTAACTGGTGACTTAAGCAATACCATAAATATGTAAATGTCTTATAGATTTTGGCTTATATAACACATATTCTTAGTAATCTCACTTACAGTCATAGACACAGCATTACATTCCTATTTTTTGAATCTCTTTTCCTTATACATTTGTACTATTAATTGAACAACAGTTGGTAAGTAGGTTGCTGGAAGCACACAAGTAGATTTGACCAAGTTAGGCATAGGTGGCATTTTAAAAAGATATTAAATTATAATTTCACAATATGAACAAGCTTAATATCTTGCATAAGGTAAAAATTGAACATCAGAGCTATGACCACAAAATGAAAATTAATAGTAAAAAATAGCTGACAGATTAGATGTGACTTTAACTTCTATCATATATTGTAACTTTGTTGTTGATCAGGCAGTAAACAGAATGTTTTTCTGACCTACATTAATTTTTTGTCACTTATGAACAATTGCTATATTTTTGCTTCAAAAATTGATTTTTATACAATATAGTCTAATTATTTTAAATATATGCTTCCCTTGTCATTCTAGAAATACATTTAAAATGTAAATATTTTCTGTCACAAGCAGGCCAATATGTGTCCCATAATTTCAGTATGCAATGCAGGTATATTTTCCTTAAATTAAGATATTTTTCTGTTTTTCTGCCAAAATATTTTAATTAAAGTTTTCTGCCTTTGGCACTTGCAATTTCCACACATTTTAATATTAGAATGTATGTATATTGTTTTACCTTTACTTTCTGATTAAAGCAAAACATTTTCATTAAGAAAGACAACCATGAATGGGGGTCCACACTCCCATTGTCAGTATCATATCCAAATGCCTTCTTCCTTATGAATATTCATTGGGAAGAATATTGGGGTCAAATTGTTTCTAGGCTCTAAATGTGGATTGTGACTGAAGTTATATAAGCTGTACTTTTGTAAAGTAGTTATTTTCTGCTAGAGGTTCTCCAAAATGAAATAAATTATGGTGTTTCCATAATGCATCCTGAGACTAATTTACATATCAGTATATCTTTCTTTATACGCATATATTTTTAACACAAGTTATGAATGAAGATTTTTTTCTTAGACTTTATAAAGCTGGGTAGAGAAATGTGTCTGAAAATATTGAAGAAGTTTGAATTGTCTGAATATAAAATCATAACCAAAAGAAATCTTGAAATACATGTTCAGCAAATAAGGATTAAATGCTCATATGAATAAGTATGTCAATGATGTACATGCTTTAAAGGACAGGGAAACCCTATTACTTGGGTTAAAAATAATGACAGGTAGTTTACTTGGACAAAAGCATTGAAATATTCATCTAAAATTAACATGATGAAAATGTGGTCATTAAAATGTTCATGCTTCTTTGCTGGCTTATTCTTGTTTATTTTCATGAATTGTTAAATATTTTGCAACTGAAGAACAATTAAAAATTGGTAGATAATCACATCTCTAGACAGATTTCTAGTGTGGAAATTAATGTGCTATCTGTTTAATTATACCATCTACATATAAAGTCCTGATTACCTATGCAGAAAGGACCATAAAGGGCACAGAATGTCGTTATGAAATTAGTTATGCAATATGCATTTTGAACAGAAGAAACTCTGCCCAAATAACCCAGGAGGAACGAAAGGACATCGGCACAAGGGCAGGGACAGAAAGAATAACTGCAAAGCAACCAGGACTTGTTCCACACAAACTAAATTGCCCGTCATTATTTTAATGAGCTGGCTGCAAGGCTTTTAGTGAAAGACCCTCCCTGCGGAGGTCTTCAATGGAGTGCCCCCAGACTCAATAACCAGACCGTCAGATGCAACAAGTAAGAGGTTTTATTCCTCGATTGTACAACCGGGTGCTACAGCCCTCAGGAGACTGAGCACCCCGAACATCATAGCAAGCAAGTTTTTATAGACAAAAACCACAAGTTTAACATGAATTATCATATGGGGTACGAGTACATCCAGGATTGGTCTAGACTATCGAACCAAAGTTACAACAAGGGCAAAATTAACATAGTCCCACCTATTCTATGAAAAACACAAGTCTGTACGAAACATGTTTTTCTTAACTGAGTGCTCCAGCTGCAACCTGTTTTGGCAACTTGTTGGTTTTCTGGTGGGTGGGAGATAGGGGAACTAACTAGGGTTCAAAAACGGACAAAACTTGTTTATCACATTCTGTATTTTCCCAGTGCCTTCCTATATGGGTGACTTTAATTTTTAGGGTTGGGGTATTTCATTAGGTGTTTGTTTCTGCAAGCAGATTCATAAATTTTATCTTACTAGGGTCCTTGATTATTTTCCTAAAGGAATCTTATGACACGATCATGAGAAACTTAACAGAATCTATTCTAAGGTAATTGGATTGGAAATTTTCTTCATTTTCACAGTTTTTCCATATTATATTATATAAAAATTGTCCCATTGATTGACCATTTTATTTAATATTCAGGCTTTTAGAACCTAAGGTCCAGTCATTTTCTATCGTTGCTCTTGACGAGAACTTTCATTGAGTGTGTATGCTCGTTCTTTAAACATGGGTTCTAATCTTACCCCATAAAAGACTGCTTGATGACATCTAAAAGCTCCCTATTTTGAAATTTGTTCCATTTTCATGTTTCATCTCCTGTATTGTGAGTCCATGTCAAGCATTCTCCTTTGTCCTAGTTCATGAAATGGTTTTTACCAGAGTTTGACTATGCAACAGCTTATTAGGGATTATCTTTTATTTTGCACTCTCTTAACTTCAGCCTAAGTCTACAACACCTTTGAACATCTCCTAAGTATGAAAATAGACCAAATAGCCACCATTGTCTATTATATCGACATCAGCATCATTAACATCAACATCTGTCTCATCAAGATGTCATAGCAGATTTTATTTCTGAGTACTATTTGGGTATGTGGTTTGGATGTGAACTACTAATGTCTCTTTTGAAACATCACATGATACTAAAATGGAACAAATGCCTTGTTTTATTGATACTATTAGTATACAATAATCATGCATATAGTGTTTTTCATTATAATACCCTCTTTCACTTAATATGATAATCTTCATTTTTTTTTTAGTTTAACATAATTTCTTTGTGGATTCTTTGGGAATTTCACATCATGTCCCCAGATATGGCTCAGCAGTTAAAAGCACTACCTGTTCTTCCAAAAGTCTTCAGTTAAATTCCCAGCAACCACATGGTAGCTCATAACCATCTCTAATGAGATCTGGTGTTCTCTTGTGGAAAGACCCAATCAGTCATCCTCATCAACTTAGACCATGAAACCCAATATGAACAAGTTCAAAAGAACCCCTATATAAGAGTCGCCCATGCATGCTTTAGTATTTTTTTTACCTTAATTGTACTTATCTCCCAGTCCCCCCATATCTGCTCCCTACCCCTGCAACATATCTCCAAGAAAATTAAAAGAAAAAAATCAAAAAACAAAAAAAGCAAACAAGCAAAAACTAAGCAAAACCAAAAATTTTTGTTGCTCTTCCATCTTTCTGCCTGTCTAACACGTCTTCATTTGTTCTGGTGGCATTGGAAGCTCTGGCAGTGTGTCACATAGTATATCCTTCTATCCAATCAGCTTTGCTTGCACATGTTCATTGCAATGAGTCATTGTTCTGGTTCAAGGCCTCTGGTTTCTGGCACACCACTATTACTGGATACTCACTGAAAGTCCTCTCAGTTATCCCAAGGCCACCCCAAGTCATGGAGATCCTGTTGGTATTGTTCCTCAGGACCAGTTCCTTTATGAGCATCCAGCAGATGTTAGGGTGGTCCAACCCAAGGCCTTGCTGTGGACCCAGGTGATAGCTGAACTGATCAGTCCAGGTCCACCAGGACAGCCCTCCTCAGGCAAAGGGCCAAGCTAGCTGCCCTATGTCCATTCCACTAGGATCAATTCTTTCTCACCAGGGATGAATGGGTGGTTACATTTCTCCCTACTGTGGAGGGTAGCAGCTCTGCTGTGAGGCTCCAGGCCAGCTCTCTTGCTCTCTTGTCCAGTGAGGGGCAGGGCCAGCTTTCTCAGGGCCAGTGAAGGGAGGAACTGGCTTAGCACGGCCCTCTGATTTCATCACGAATGGTTCCTATGGCTCCCTGAGGTGACATGGGTCACAGACAACAACATAGACCCCAGCTATAGCAGGACCACGGACACACACACATGGCCTTTGCAGCAACTCGGGCCCAGATGACATCCTGGCTCCAGGTGGAAGCACAAGCCACTCAGATCAGGATGGTTCTGGCAGTGGCACTACTCCAGACACAGACGAGGCCTCCAGTTGTGGCCCAAGTTCCGGACTTCTCTGTGACTTTTGTTAGCAACATAGACCTTAGACTTGAATAGAGATTATTGTTGCAATAGAACCACAGACCAACTCATGGTCCTTGGCAGCACTTGGTCTGGTCTGGATGTCACCATTGTCCCAGGTTGCAGATTAGCATGGCCCCAGCATCAACGTGACCCTTGGACACTGACATGGCCCCAGACCTTGGGCATATGCATGGCCTCTGATAGTCATAGGAGCATCTGACATAAACACAGACCCTGTCTACAGCGGGACCATCACACATTACCCTCAGCTGCAGCCTGGTTCAGGATGTTGCAACACAGGCCACTCAGATCTTCATGGCCCTGACTGGAGCATGGTCCTCAGACACCAGGTGTCTGATCTGACCCACATTGACATTGTCCTTGGTGGCAATAGGAGCAATTGACATCACTCAATACTTGGCTGCTATAGGGTCATGGTCCCAGACATGGGCCTCAGTAGCCAGGTCAACACCATGGCCACAGGTGATAGATCATTCAGATCTGTATGGTCCCAGTTGTACCATAGTCCCTAGATTTCTACATCTGTCTATACCCTGGGCCTCCATGTGGACCCTGGTGGGCAACATGAGCTATGGACTTGGGCACAGACCCGGTTGCTGTAGGACCACAGACTCAGACATGTTCTTTAGCAGCAGCCTGGGTCTGGATGTCACCATGGCTTCTGGAGGTGGTAGAAGCCACTCAAATCGGCAGGACTCCAGTGGCATCAAAGTCCTCAGACACAAACATAACCACAAATGGCAAACCCAGACACCAGGATTTGTATGGCCCTCAATGGCAGCAGGAGCCACAGACACATGGACATCGACACGAACCCTAGCTGCAGTAGGGCCACCGGAATCTCTAGTTTTATGATAGTGATATGATTTTGCTATTATTTAAAGTTTAGTAATAATCTACTAAGTACTTTCTATAACCATTTATGTACAACAGAATAATTCAACAATTGAGATATTATGAATATCACTGTGATTAGCATAGATACGAAGTCAATTGTGTGTAACCTTTGACTACTACTTTGGACATATATGACAAGGAAGATATGGAATCCCCAGGTTTAGGTTATGGAAGAATTTCCATAATAACCTCCATAGTTTGTCAATGTCTTCTTTGAAGATCATTTTCATTAGAGTTAAAAAATCAATAATATACTGATAAAGCATGACCAAAAGTAATTCGAAGAAAAGTGTTTGTTTCATCTTTCACTTCTATGCCATCCCCAGAACTGAGGGAATTCAGGACACGAACTCAAACAGAACTCAAACAAAGACAGAGGAACATGGAAGAACCCTTTATACTGGCCTGCTCTCCATGGCTTGCTCATCCTTATATGACCCAGGATCACTTGCCCAAGGGTGGACCTGCCCACAGTGCCTGGGTCCTTCATGCCATTCATTAATCAAGAAAATGTCCCACAGACATGCCTGAAAGCCAATCTGTTAGAGATATTTTCTCAATTGAGGTTTCCTCTTCCTAGTTGGTGGTAGCTTGTACCAAAATGACAAAAATGTCCTAATTGGCACCATCCTTATTAAAGTCTATTTCTCCCTCTATCTCAGGAGTTTTAATTGTCTATAATTCTTTATCTATAGTTGGGTGGTTCCATGAGGTTTCCCTCCATCCATGTTGGTATGTGCCATGTTTTGCTTGTTTATTTCATTGTTCAGGCCTTATTTAGGCAATTCTTCTGTTAAGACTCTAAGGGTGTAATTTCTATGAGAGAAATCTCACAATCAAAATGACACATCACAGTCATCCTATTCCTCGGGCTCCCAGAATCTTTCCATTCGCTCTTCTAGGATATTTCCTGAGCCTAAGGTAGAGGGGTTATGTTGTAAATATATCAGCTGTGACTGGTAAACACAAAGTGAGTTGCTCACTGAGTGTTTACTGGACGTGGCTTTCTTTAGTCATCTTGGTATGCAGGGGGAAAAAGCTTCTTTGGGGAGGGATGAAGGCTACACTTATCTGTGGACAAAAGAACGAGTATTTATAATGTGGTTAGGAGTTATACAAATTTAGGAAAGTGGTATTAGTAAGAACTTCTCTAAGTTCCATGGTCTCACCAGCCATGAGTAGTGTTCTGGATTTACAATACCAGGGAATTCAGTGTAAATGAATTCACAATGGACAATGGACTACCTATTCCCTTCTGTTGGATGGGCTTAAGTCCAATTAGATAGCTATTAGTTCCCACCAAGATGTTCATGGCACTATTCCATCTGTAGTGAGATTTTTCCATGCTGGACCTTGATGTAGCTCATTGACACCACAACTGGGTACCTGTCTTTGTTTGGGTTTCTATATAAAAGCAGCCTTGGGAGGAAAGGGTTTATTTCAGAGTAAAGTTCTACATGGCAGTCCATTATTGATAGAAGTAGGGCAGGGGGATGACTCAGGGCAAGCACCAGGAGGCAAGACCTAAAGCAGAGGCAATGGAGGAGTGCTGCTTACTAGCTGGATCTCCATGGCTTGCTCACCTTGTTTTGATAAAGTACCCAACAATACCAGTCTAGGATGGTACAGCGCACAGTGAGCTGGGCTCTCCCACATCAATCAAGAAAATGCACCACAGGCTGACCCATGCATTTTTGCTATTGTGGTTCTCTCTTCTAAAATAAGTCTAATTTGTGTCAAGTTGACATGAAAGCAGCCATCACAGTAAGACTATATATGTGTCCCTTCTTTGGCAACTTGCACAGTACCTTCTGTTGTTATAAAAGCTAATTCTCATTGAGGAGCTTTCCAGTTAGATCTAGCTCAATTCCTCGGATGTTTGTATCCAAAACACATGGTGTCTTCAGCAATAGGGACTCACCTTTAACTTCTTGGGAATAATCAAGGGCAAAAGCAATGACCTCTATTGTGCTGTGATTCTCTTGACTTTCTGAACCAACAATTTGAAGCGAGGTTTCTCATATTGTTAGTGGGATTTTTTTGTTAGATTGTCTTTGTCTCTCAAGGGTAGCACTATCACCCCCAAGAGGCAATACATATTCTTCAAAATAATTAGATTTGCATTGATTTTGAATAAACTGTATCTTTTATATAAAAATCTGATTTAAATTTTAATTTTAAAAGAAAGATAAATTTGTTAATTTGCAGTTAATCACATTAAAAGTATTTTAAATTTATTCAAGTTCATGGAAAACGAAACACATAATCTGACATTTTATGATATACACAGTATTATCACATCTATCCTGACAGGAAATCCCTAAAGCCATCTGATTATTTTGTGATAAATCATCAAAAGATTGTAGATCAGGATTCAAATCCACCTCTAACACATAATATATAGATCTGAGCCTAACCTAAAATGTCACAAATAACTACTTTTTAAAATTTTGTACTTGGGATATTTTGTGGATTTGAACAAAACAAAAATGAAATGAAATGCCTAAGCAGTTATATTTTATTGCTGACTACTCTCTGCTATGCATTAATGATAGCATTTAGAATAGTTTCTGATTTATATAGAGCCTTGCAACTGAATTTTTATCAGGTTAAATATATTATTCCTCACATACCAGGAAGTTTTGATGAAACACTTTGCAAATATAATCTATATAACTATTGCAGTAGGGGTGACTACAAACCTAACTTTGCCTAACACTGCTGGCCCCCAACAGTCACCAAAAAGCAATATGACCATAATTTTTGGTTGCCATTATATAGCAACCTTGTGAACATACACATTAGCTGGCTGAATAAGAGTGGAAATTACTAAAATTAAATTGTGAAAGGAGATGCTCATGAGCCTCAAGAACTCAGTACACCTCCTCGGACTTTAATCTTGGGTATCTATGTTTCATTTCTGCACACTTTACAGACCTATAAATTATCTAAATAGTGTTTTGTAAAATTTGTAAAAATGATATAAATACCAACATAATCAAGAATGCTCCTACAAGACCCCATCTATTGCTCAAAATGTATTTTCATTTACATACTGACTGCAATTTCCTCTCCCTCCTCTCCTCTCAACCCCCATGCCCTTCCCATCCACTCCTTATTGTTGATTTTAATTTGAGGGGTTTTTTTTGAGAAATTAAAATATAATTAAATCATTTTCTCTTTTCCCTTTACACCCTTCAGCCACTTCCTTGTACTCTTCCTCCTTGTTTCTTCCAAAACTAATTCGCTCGGGCCTCTTTGGTTTAGATAGATAGATAGATTAGATAGATGAATATGTAGATATTATTCCTAAGTATATGAATACTTCTTTTCACAATAATAGAGGCTTACCAATGCAGAGAATGAGTAATGTACTGTGCCCAGCCCCAAGTGATCCATCTACAACACAAGTCCTTCACCCAAGACATAGGGAGCCTGCCAAAAGGGGACAGAAAGATTATGAGTCAAAGAACAGTATGGCTGCTGTGAGATTGTGACTGTGAGATTTCTCTTAGAAATATCAGGAAAATTAAACTCATAAAATCTCAATACACAGTTGCATAAACAAGACCTGCACAAGGGCAACACCAGCAGACACACTGGCATTTTATTAGAGTTTAGTCAGGGTTCTCTACAGGAAATCAACTGAATATTAACTCAGGGTTCTCTACAGGAAATCAACTGAATATTAACTCTCTCTCTCTCTCTCTCTCTCTCTCTCTCTCTCTCTCTGTGTGTGTGTGTGTGTGTGTGTGTGTGTGTGTGTGTGTGTGTGTGTGTGCGCGCGCGCTCGAGTGTAATTCAAAAGAGTGGCTTACAGGCTGTGGTCTGACCAGCTAACAATGGCTGTCTCCCTCCCGCCGAAAAGGTCAAAAATTTGGTAGTTGTTCAGTCACAAGGCTATATGTCTCAGCTGATCTTTGGTTTGTATTGTGTTCACAAAGAAATAGGCTCAAATGCCAGTGAAGGAATGCCTTACCAGTAGGGTAGATGAACTTTCAGGGAGAGTGAAGGCAAGAAGACAAAATCAAAGGCTTCCTTTTTCTATGCCCTTTTAAGGAGAATGCCACTAGAAGGTATGGTTCAGATTTAGGGTAAGTCTCCTTACCTCAAATGATTCAACCAAGAAAGTTCTCCACAGGAATATCCATGTTTGAGTTTTAATTGATTAAAGATAGAGTCAAGTTGATAGCCAAGACTAGCCATCACAAGTCTACTCCCTGTCAGTTCAACACATAATCATATCTCCTTACATCACACTTAATTTCTAAATGAAATGAATAACCAGGTCATAATTCTACTTGACATGATATAATAACTCCACTTTTGGTACCAATTTCTACCTTAGTTACTGTTCTATTGCTGTGATAAAACACTATGACCAAAGCAATGTATAAGAAAACATTCCTTTGGGCTTACAGTTTATGATTGTCAGAGTCGATGATGACAAAAGCAAAGGCATACTGGCAGGAGCAGCTGAGAGCGGCATCTTGATCTGAAAGGAGGATGTAGAAAGAGAGAGAGAGAGAGACTGGGAAAGGTCCAAATAGTTTGAAACCTTAAAGCCTGACCCAGTGACACACTTCCTAATTTTTCCAATTAATTCAACCAACTGGTGATCAGAGATTCAAACGTATAAGTTTATGGGTACCAGTCTCATTTAAACTACCACAGAAGGTGACCTGATAAATCTTGGCAGTTGCCAGGAAGAGGGACATGGAGAAGAGAAGTCAAAGTCATGGATTTTAAATTAAGCTTGGAGGTCAGCAGGAAGCTATGGAAACTGAGTGTTATTAAATGAAGAGAAAGTCCAGGGTGTCAGGGAAATTGTGTTTAAGATTTTGACTAGTATCTCACCCCCCCAAATAATAATAATAAGGAAAAGTTATGGTTTTTGAATTAGAACCAAACCACATGGGTCAGTTTAACAGTGAAAATTTCCAAAAAACTAAGGGAGGGGCTTTTGCAATGTATAAGTACATTGTCTCATTAAGGAGAGAGTTGCTGGACTTAGTAACTCTCACCTTAAATCCTTGCACTCAGCAGACAGAGGGAGATGGATCTCTGTGAGCTCAAGGCCAGCCTTGTCTACACAGTGAGTTCCAGGACAGCCAGAAGTACACATAGAGAGAAACCTTGTCTCTTAAAACCAAAAAGAAAAAACAACAACAACAACAAAAAAAAAAACAAAAACAACAACAAAAAAAAAGAAGGTTGGGGATTGTTCTTCCTGTCTCCTTAGCACATCTTCAGGGGAATCATGCTTCCTGAGGGGAGTCTTCTAGCCATGTGATGACAGAGGACAGCTGGATAAATCCTTAAGAAGGAAGACACTAATGTGTAGCATTCTCTTTGGGGCAGATAAGAACGCCACTTTTCTACTCAGAGCCAGAGGCAGTACTTACATTCCATTATTTTGACTACATGGAAGAAATAGCTTTGCCTTAATGTGCCTCAACTGGGCCCTGATGCCTACGCCTTTTTGTATGATATCTTCAATTCTGACAAGGGGCGAAACTGATGCTTTTATTTCCAATGTTACCTAGGAAACAGGAACCTAGTCAAAAGATGATCATGAGGGAAGACTTGAGACCTCCAAGGCTGCTAATATCTTTTATTACTTAACAGTATTTTCTCCAGAGGACTAATTATTTAGGATTTTGTAGAAGCTGTTATTAAAACTTAACATCATCTGGGGATTTTGTGATTGTTTTTGAAAGGTGGCTGTCATAGAGAATTTAGAATGCATAATCTACCAACATGCACAATGGTGGAAAACTCATTGAGGAACAAATAGGTAGAAATATTAGTCAGAATTAAGACTTCACTTACGTCACTGGACTGTTAAAGCAAATTCAATTCTCCCCGTAGGGATTTCTTGAGTACTCAGATAGTTAAATAGATGATATGATAGCAAGGGATATTGTACAAAGTGCTTTACAGTTGAATTCACACTGGATATAAGGTTTTGTCAGGAACATCTGTTTTATTACTTTTTATAATTGTGAAGGCATAAAGAAGTAATTATCAAATAATTCAACTAGGAGTTTAGCAAAAGTCATATCATGAATGGGTTAGAACTGGGAAAGTACTTTGTGTAGAACATGGAAGTACTACTTAAGACATTGTCAAGCAAGTGATAACACACTGAGAGGAAAGAGAGACACTGCTTTTGAAATTAATACATGCCAATATTTGTTGCTAGGCCCAGTTTTGTCTAAGGAATTATATTTGTTGAACTGTTTAAATGTGTCTTTCATTGGACGTTTTAAATACTTGGTTATTTACATTATTATAATTTACTATAACCTTCAATTGAAATACTGTATTCAGAGTCATTAAAACCTTAGCATCACTGAAGTAAATAGCAGAGCAAAGATTGAAGTCTACACTCTCATGTTTCAGCCCCTTTGTTAATCACTAATAGAGGATCCAGCTCATAGTTAACAAATTTTGATTATTGTTATTGTTAAGTTTATTATGTGGAAATGCTGATGTATTTTTGTGTCAATGTTCAGTATGTATTTTTATAGACACATAGCTTTTTAGTTTTAGGATCAGTGAAACAAATTCTACAATACATAAATAAAAAGTTATTAATTGAAGTTGCCACACTCTAGATAAAACTATTTCTTGGTACAATTTTTGTGAGATAGCGTTGTATACCAACTGCCTTAACATATTCTACAACCATCTGTGCGTTTATTAAATTAGATTCTAATATTCCTTGTATCTATAATTTTTTCTATATATTACATTATTACCACAATATTCATATATTAAGTTATTCTACAGAAATAAGTGTATCTTATAAGCCGAGGATGTGTAAACTATATATAATTTTCATTTGTTACATTATTGGCTTATATTTAATAGTCACAGATGCTAGCATAAAATATCAAAGTGGTTTTTTTACATTTTTGTTGTTGTTTCGGCAGTATTTGTTGTTCAAGTATTGTTCAACAATATTTGAATAAAAAATACTAGTAAATAGTTCACATTTAAATTTTCTTGTATCCTTCAGCAGCTACATGGCATCTCCCTGACTCCACCTGCTTTTCTCCTCTATATCTGCTTGGAATTCAGCACTGCAATAGGCCCAAAGCAGATTCTTTATTAATCAATGATAATAAAACATATTCACAATTTACAGAGGGGAACCCACATCACCTCCCCTTTTCTGAAACTTACTGGTAAATCACGAGTCTCATGGTGAAATATAAAATAATGGAAATGGATTAATTTATGATATAAGAGTTAGCTAGCAATATGCTTAGGTGATTGGCCAAGCAGTGTTGTAATTATTATAGTTTCTATGTGATTATTTCAGGTCTGGGCAGCCAGGAAATGAATGAGCCAACTCTGCCTACACACCTAGATTGGGTAGCTCATATACAACAGAAAAGTATTTTTCACAGTTGTGGGAGCTGGGTAATCCAATATCAAGGTGCCAGCAGATTTTGGGTGTGAAAGGGTTGGATTCTTGATTTGCAGATGACACTTAACAATTATAATTCCACATTCATGTGGTAGAAGGGGGTGAGGGACTCCCCAGGGTCTTTTGTAATCCTGTTTATAAGGCTCTACCTTCATGATTTTAATCACCTGTCAAGCATCTGAATACCATTTCACTGTTGTTAGGATTTAAATATATGAACTTTGAAAAAACAAAAAACAAAAAAACAAAATAAATAAATAAATATTCTTGTAATTATATCTTGGTAACAATATCAGGAAATCAGAATTTGGAGCTTCTTCATCCCAATAACAAGGACATTAAGAACAAACTCAAACGGAAGCGCTAGGGTAATTTAATTTGTGTTCAAAATAAAACTCCCAGAGTAGCAAGCTGTGAATCATGGCAGTTGCCCTGAGCTGAGAGCCGGATTAGGGAAAGAGGGGAGCTCTGCTATTGGAGTTCATCTGGAATGGAGGCCACCCACAGTCAAGACTGGCACTAAGGAGTAGAAAAGCCACACTGTTAGCTCAGAAAGGTAGGAAGACTAGGTGTTTGCAGGCTTTGTTCCAGAGGATGGAATTCTGGGAAGAAATAGACTTTAGCTCATTAAGGGCATAATTTTTCTTCCTACCTCATTAGCATAGCTTAAAGTGGATCTGCCTTCCTGGGATGTATATGTGAAAGGGGGTGGAGGGGTTGAAGATGATTGACCTGTCCAACTGGACTGTTAAGGGAGGAGATAATGGCATGTGTCCATCTAGAGGGAAATTCCATTCTTTACTGTAACAATATGTAAAGAATTTTATCTCCAATTTATTACTAATATATTAAGGCCAATTTATTACTTCTTGATTAGTCATTATATTATAAACATTTATTTTTCTTGGAGTAGGATATTTCATAAATAAAAGATTCAACATTAATTTGCTTCCAGAACACATGATTATTTACATGACTGAATCTTTTATTAGAAATGAACGACAACTCTTATTTTGTAAGGAAAGGTTCATTTTCCACAGTTGAATTACAGAGGAAGTCTGCCCTGCTAATGACGCCTGTAAGTATAAACAGTGCGCAACTCGTCTACAGCTGAAAATAGAACCATTTTCCACACCTTCAACTAGTGAAGCTTGATTCCTCCTCCTTTAGCTTTTCATGGGTCCTTCCTCATCCACCATCTTCATATGGGCACTTGGCAGATGGCTTCTCCCTGCCTTATGCAGCAATACCTTAATTAATGGGATTTTGGATTTTGACTCATTTTCCAATTTTACTCATCATTTCTCATAGTCCCCTTCTTAGCGACTTATATACAAGCACAGTACTAAATATGTTATATTTTATGCATCTGAACCTATATGAAGCATCTCTTAAAGTATTTCCTCACTGTTTTGGGAAAGATTTTCAGTGATTATATAATTGAATTAAGTGGAAGCATCTCTGGGAGGTAGGTCCTATTCTTTTTGCTCAACACAGAATCAGAGACATAAAAATAATAAATCTTCCCGCTAGTGGCATGTTTTCAATACCTGTTGTATTTGCTGACTGTCATTTTTTAAAGGGAGAAGTAAATGGAGGTTTAAGGAAGTGGGTGGGAAATTGGTTTTGCTCAGGATGTGATCAAAGGATCCTTGGCAATCCCAAGGTTGGGGTTTGTTCAGGGAAACAGGTCATTCTGTCCTTTCCAGCAGGAGGCGGTTTAAAGGACGGATTAGGGAGGTGACACTGAGAGGCTGAGGGAATTAAGGTCAGAGAAACCAATACTAGATTAGTACAAATGAACAAACAAAGCAGATAAGTCAAGGCAATACTGTTTCAGGAGCAACAAATCCCAAGAGAACAGATGTCTCCAGTGATCCCCACTGTCTGCAGGTCTTGCGAGTTAGAGCTGTAGGATGCAGAGGAGCCAGGTAAAGAACTCCTGTTGGAGAGTCAGAGTTCATGAGCCTTTCACAAATCTTGCTGCATTAATGGCAATATTTGTTCTACTTTTCTTTCCCCTTCTGGATCTCCCATTCAGAGAGGAATCCATAATATTTAGTCTCCCAGTGTCTGAAATAGTAAATAGGGAATGAGCTTTGGAAATAGAGGAATGGTACTAATTGCCAATATACAGCAAGTGTTGGATTCTTTTAAATGATGTTGATAGCTACAGTCAGGGAAAAGACCTTTAGTTTTAGGTGTCCTATGGCTTGTTTACAGAAAAAATATGGACTGGCCCTTATCTAGGATGATGCCTTGGTATATTTAACATGATATTGTCAGAGAGACCCATTTGATGAGCAGTTTATACAAATAGTAGCAGGATGAAATCAGGCTCTGGCATATTTCTAAGACTGTATGGAATAAAGTGTGTTTGTTTCAAAACTTATTTTGCTATTCTCATTAATGTGTTTCAACTAGTTTCAAATTTTTAAAAAAAAATGATTTTATTGTCAAATGAACAAATGAAATAAAGGAAGCTAACAATGTACAGATGATGCAAGCTTGAGGGAACTGAATGGCATACAGCATTTAGCTGAGGTAGATGTCAGAATCTCAGAGTAAAAAAGTCAAATCTGCCAGAGTTCCAGCTGACTTAAGCCCAATGGACTACTTTACTATTTGTTAAATGAGCGAGCAGCAATGCCTAGGACCATTTATCAGGACATGCCAGATACCTTTAATAAGAAGAGTATGGAAAATGTTTGTGAGATTCAAGTGCCAAAAACTTACCTCTGCCAAGTAAGGATAAGTGGCCAATGCCTTGCTCAGGTTATCCAACTTTCAGAGTGTCTAAAAGTGTTTCAATTAGGACAAAGAAGGAGCTTTGCTATGGCTATCTACTCAAAGTTAACCTGGCTTATACAACAAATCATTTAAAAGGTAAGAAATCACTAAAAATGAGAGTCTGATTATTGCCAGCTCAGGTAGAGAATGGCGTTACCCAAGAAATGCCTTCATATTCATAATTTCATTTAAAAAAACTCGGTTTACTTTAGAATCCAGCTATATAATATAAACTAGCCCAAAAAGCACAGATAGCCCTCCTCACACTCAAAGTTTTGGACCCTGTGTTTTGGTGGCTTAGGGCACACATGAGCAGCTTTAACAAGCTCAAATCTAGTTTTAAATGAAAGCAGCAGGCAGTTCGCATATATGTTATATTCAAACCTCCGTAGCAATCCATTCATAATGACTTAGCACAAACTAGAAAGTTTTTGAGCAATGAGTCATTAGCACAATTAGAGACCTGCCAGCATGTAACAGCCTAAAACAAGTTCCTGACCTGCACAAGGGATGATGTAGGACCTACTGGCAAATGGAATACTGAACAGCACAAGAAGAAGAATCTGGGCAAGATGTTTACTGTCCTTCCCCACATTATTGCCAAAGGGGGCATAACACAGAACATACTAACACAGTGACTACCCAAACAGGAGCTGAACAAGGATAAAACCCATAGACATAGACATGGTAGAGTGGATGCGAAAAAGGCCATTAAAGAATTAAGGAATTGTGAAGGCGATATTAACTAAGGAACTAACAAGCAACTGAGGAATGCCAAGGGCAGGAGAAACCATCTTCTTCTGGAAAAAACACACCAATTGGTTATCCAATAACAAATGATCATCCCTGAAAACATACATACAAAGTAATATTAAATACACTGAGCAGGTTATATTTGTATATACACGGTCATACATGTATTTAATAACAATTAGTGAAAAAAAGAGGCCTGAAATTTGAAAAACAGCAAGAATGGGTATATGAAAGGTTTTGAGGGAGGAAAAGAAAAGGAGAAAGGTTGTAATTATATTGTTATCTCAAAAATAATACTCAAGTGTTTCTTTTGGTCATGCTATATTTTGTCCATAGTCGTTTGTGACCGATTATGTTTGGTAATTTTTTTGACAGAGTTAAAAACAAATTTTTATTTCTGAAATGTCATTAGAACAGGATCACAGCCTCTAAAGTTAAAACATCATATTTGTGAAATGGTGGCAAAGAGCCCGTGAGTCTTTTATCTCTAAATTGCTTTCACACACAGAATCAATAACTCTCAAAACACAACCATTTTTCATGGATTGATGCATACTAAATAGTGATTTTTCTGAGTGATATTATTTTCAAATCCTTATCTGACAGAATAAAGATAAATAGCTAGACTGAAATATAGATTGCTTTATGTCATTTCTCTGTGTGAAGCAATTTGCATGTTATGATATACGGATCCCCTGAAAATGCTATATAAAAATCAAAGTTGACTAACTTTGTAGTCTTCTGATTCTCTTTTTAGAGCACAGAATTTTTGCTGGATAAATAAGAATTTTAATTTCAGTGAATATATAAGTAGATGCTACTTATTCTTATATACCAAAAACATGTCCTTCCATAGTATGATATTTAAAAGAATATTTCATTATTTATAATAAACAAAAGATATGACGAAGACTTTTAAAAAATAATTTGCAGCACTGGGAAACGACCCCAGACCCTTGCACATGTTAGGCAAGTATCGATCACTGATTACATCCCCAGCACATCCTATGTAATTTGTTTTAAGGTCCAATCTCACTAAATTACCCAGATGGCTTGAAACTTGCTCTGCATCCTAGTCAAATCTCAAATTCACCATACTACTGCCTCACGCTCCTAAGAAGGAATTACAGCCCTTTGCCACCAAAGCTGGTGAGGAAGTCACTGTATAGTTGATGACCATAACTTGAAAATAATAAATTTCATATTCAGTTGGGAACATGGAATAATATGAATACTCAACCTCTCACAGAAATCTTGATATATGTAATTACAGATACGGGGATTTTTCTTTCCGAATGGAGACAGTTCGCACGTTTACCATTTCCCAAGGTCAGGTCGACAGAGAGCTTAGACGTGTGTGGACCTATGCATCAGTGTGGCGCTGCACAGATGTGTGCCCCCATGAGATGTTACAAGCACAATTTTCCTCGTGGATTATGTTTTTGCTGCAGAGGTTCCTTCCTTTGCTTTTTCATCAGAGGCTCTCAGGAAACTAGAGTGATTGATTCTCCCAGCAGTGCCATAGACTTTAATCAATTAACTTCCTATGCAGGTGGCCCTTCCCCTTTCTGCTGCTTATGAAAAGGCACACACTTCCTAGTGATGAAAACCCCGAGTTCCATCTGATTTAGGGACAACACAGATGCATCCTAGATTTGCAGGATGTAGTTTCAAGTGTAATACCATAAAAAAGGAGAAGAGACTACGTATTCGAATGTGTTTCTAATTTTTTTTTCATGATTGTGGAATATATTTCAACTGTACAGAAACCACTCTTTCCGCCTCCATTTTGGCATAAATTGTCTAATTGCTTAATTTTTTATTTTTATTTTAGGGAAAGGGGAAATACTGTAACTACATTAAAATCTCAAAAATAAAGAAATAACTTTTTTTTTTTAAAAAAAAGAAGTAAGTATTAGGGACTTGAGAGATACCTCAGTGATTATGAGCCCTGGCTGCCTGTCTATAGGTCCTAGGTTCAATTGACAGAGCCCATATGGTAGCTCAGAGTCCTCTGAAACTACAGTTTTGGGGGATTCAATGAAGGCAAAACACTTGTAGATATGAAATAAAAATAAGCAAATTTGAAGAGATAATATTTTTAACTTCATAGGTGAATACACTCTGTTTACAATATTTCCACCCCTTCCAAATGCTATGAACTCTCCCCCAATTTATGACCTTTGCTTTTTTTTGGGGGGGGGGTTGAGACAGGGTTTCTCTTTGGTGCCTGTCCTGAAACTAGCATTGGTTTGTTTTAGACTGACAAGTTCTATGAGCAGATGCAAGTGAGAAAAAAAAGGTGGTAAAGCTCAGCATTTTGTTAAATTATGTTTTACAATTTAGGCATAAAAAAATAATGATGGAGTGATAATTTAAGATTTATTTTCAAAATTCTAACTATTAAAATGTTGGCGTTTCAATTCCTTTTGCCCTATCTAAAGAAATCACACTTGAATACATTGCAATTGAAGAATTCATCATTATGATAATCTAGAATGCTGAACAATGTTTTATTGAAAGCATATTGGTTAAAAGTCACTGTAACAAATGCTACTGGAAGTTGAAAGGTGTTATTGTATTTTTAACTGTTGTATCAGAATGGGTTGTTTGTAAAGAAAGGATTTTGAACCTATGATTTTGGAGGCTGGAAGTTCAAGATTGTCCCTGGCTCACTCCAGGAGGTAATGCTATTTTTTCTGTTTTTTAAATGGTTCTTGTTGTCTTTTCTTTAAGTGTAATCTGTGCCCAATGACTCATTTCTAATGAATACACTTTAACAAAAAATGGAAAAACACTGACTTAATAATGGAGAAATCTAGCAGATCCTACTTGAGCAAATAATCAAAGCTAACATTACCAGTGAGACGTATTGATGTCAGATATTATAACTTGAGGAGGATACTTCACCAGAGTTCATACCTTTAAGTCTAACCCAGAGAAAATAGTAGAGAGACCAAAATTGAGAGAGAAGAGGACCAGGGATGGGCCTAGGGATAGGGGTAGAAGAAGGGGTGGAAGGAGATCAAAGGGTGAGGTGAAGACAGAGAATACTGAGGTGTCAGTCTTTTTCTAACAACCCCTCTTCTGGGAATTAGTAGGGATCTCATGTGAAATGCAATAATCTACTCTAGTGTCCACAGTGACCCTCCTATTATCTTTCCACCTCTTAAAAGTTTTGTGTCATTTTAACATCACTGCTCTAGAGAACAAACCTTGAAGACATGAACCCTTGGGAGCCTGTCTTCATCCTAACTGTAGGAAGAGTTGATGCTGTACCCAAATACACAGAAACAAATAAGGAATAACTTTTTTGAGATGGAGTATGTAAGAAGATATGAACTGACTGTTCATAAAGACATAAATCCTATTTTATCGCCTAATAATTCATAAAATAAGAGCGGCTATTTATGTCTTCCAACTTTGATTGGAAAGATGGATATATCTGCATACATGCCCTTGATGTCACAAATACAAAACAAAACTGTAGCCAAGCATGAAAAGTCCCAACTATTAAACTATTTTTTAGAATGTCTGTTTTTATTGATGTTTAAAATAACATGACTAGGGGCTGGAGAGATGGTTCAGTGGTTAAGAGCATTGCTGCTCTACCAAAGGTCCTGAGTTCAATTCCCAGCAACCACATGGTGGCTCACAACCATCTGTAATGAGGTGTGGTGCCCTCTTCTGGCCTGCAGGCATACACGCAGACAGAATATTGTATACATAATAAAAACATTAAAAAATAACGTGAATGGGAAAATATGGAAGGCTCCTAGAGTGTATTCATGTCTCTCAGAATTTTTAAAAAGCAAAGCTCTTTGAGACTTTTTGCTGGGGACTGGCCTTAAGGTGACAGGACCTATTGCCACTTTTCTGAATAGCTGTCACTCTATCTGATGTTAATAGTTTCAGCCAAATGGTTCTCTAGTTTTTCAACATGGAGAAATACAGCTATAACATAAAGAACCATACTCTAGAGCAAACACTTCACAGGGAATACACAAATATCTTGGTCACCCACAATATTCCTGGGACTTGAGGGCATGCCACACAATTGAGCTTGTGCTGTATTACAGTGGGCTCCAAATAACTGTGTGCACCCTTTCGGCTACAAAATGTCACAACATTTTACTTGATACACATCCACATCCATTTTTCTCAGTTATTTATTACTGCAATATATTTTCTTTTTAAAAGACAGTCTCAGTGTTTTGTGTTGGGGGGTGCTCTTGGGAAGCAGATGAAAGCAGTGAATCCCTGAAACTGGGGTTACAGGCAACTGTAAGTCCTTGGACACAGGTGTTGGGTCTTCTAGAAAAACAGGAATCTTTTTTAACGACTGATTTGTCTCTCCAGCCCCAACTGCCATATGTTTCTACGTGTAGTTTCTTTTTAAAACATACTCAAGATAAAATGAATGCAAATTAAATAATAAAAATTCTCAATTGTAATTATCAGAACTTTACAGTAATTGAAGTTGTTATATATTTTTGAGAGTTTTATTTGATACCATATGGTAAGAGAATTGGAAATCCTAGTTTTAACTTTTGATTATACTTTATTTTAGTAGTTATCGTACCTTCAAAAAACTTCTTAAAGATATTCAGTTCAAAATGACAATTAAATCAGGTCACCCAAGTTTTCCAATTATAAAATAGTATGGGTATAAGTTTTTAACATTCCTGTTCTCAAACATTTTTTATAAGCCTATTGGAATGCTAAAGAATTTTTATAGTTCTAAATATGCCTTTAAAATTCTCTGAAGTTCTCTAGTTAAAATTCAATTTTCTGTTTTTTAAAAGATGCAAATTTGAGAGACTTAGAAATGACTCACCTTCCTTATTCAAACTAAAAATTATTTTAAAATATTTTAAGATGATCTTTCCATCGTAAAAGTTTCTTTTGCTAATTATTCTTGAAAAAAAAGTGCCTTTGAAAGGAGCTATTATATTTCAAATGAAAATTCTTCTTGCAAAGTAAAAGAAACCAGATGGGGAAATCCAAATATTGCATAAGATATTCATATGACATTCTGCAAAAAGTAAAAGATGGAAAGCAGAGATCACTGATTGCACGGGGGGAAATCTGTGGGTGAAGGAGTAAGTGTGAAGGACCCATGGGAGCAGGGCTAGAGTGATGGAATGGTGGGGCAATGAATTATTTATGGAGGTTTAATCCCTGGACCATGATGAGTGAGGCTAACTGTTTGCTATTTGAAAAAAGCAACAGACATGGCAAGATTCGCAAACCAGATAGTCCACTACGTCACAGGTCATGTGTGTTTTGCACACTAAAGGTGGAGAAAAGGAACTATGCTAAATAAATTTAGAAGTACGTTGTTTCGAATGACTGCAATAAAGTTAAAAACATAGAAGAAATAGATGCAAAGATCATTCGTTCTCTGGTAACTCCCTCCTTCAATGCTGTAGATCTTGACAATTCTGAAACTAATGTGTGCTGAAGTTGAAGAAATAGGTAATGTAGCAATGCTCGCACTATCAGAGAAAGGAAGATATAAGTAAACACGGATTATAAAGCTGTGGTATAGGAATGTTTATGGTATGAACTCTACCAAACATATGTGAATAATAATGCTTAAATAACTACAGACTTGTAGAAATACATGGGAGAATACACATATATGTCTGCTGTTCCTATCCACACAGAGGCCTTGGCACACCAGAAACAATGGACATGCCTGATGATCTTTTTCATTAAAAATGATCATTTTCGAACATCAGGAAGTGACATTCTCAAGAGAAATGGATGATTTTTTTTCCTGTGGAGAAGGGAAAACACAAGATGAGAATATGATACTCTTAAACAGAACAAAATCCAAAAGAAATCCTATGCCTAAGCTTGAAAATTTAACCAATGAAATATATGATATTGCACCAGACTCCCAAATAAATAAATATCCGTAGATTAATATCATTACAAATGTCCATAGGCCAATATAGTTACAAATAGAAAATGTGATAGAGGTGAAAAGTGGCACTATTTTTTTAAAAAAATAATCCAAATGGTGGTTATAGAACAAATGAAAGAAAGAAAAAAATAATAATTAGAGAAACCACAGTGCAAATTGCTACACCTGGCAAGGTTCATTGTTAGGTTCAAAAATTAGTGGATAAAAATTTTAGAATAAAAGTATTTATGTAGCTAAAAGTAAGTCTCTCTAATAATATCCTCATGATGGCTTGAACACAGTCCCAAAAATTACTTTACAACTCTCTTTTCAAGTTGGGAAGCTTAATTTCTTTCCTTTAAATATGAGCAAGATCTAGTTTCTTCCTTCTAACATAGTTAAAAAATGAAAACTAGAACTTCCAAAGGAGGTCTCATGGACTCCCTTGACCAAGGCTTCCCATGCCTTTCCCTGAGGTTTTGTTAGGTAGCCTGTGGGTGTGGGGAGCACATGTCACTCTGACCAATAGAACTCCAATTAAGTTAATTTCTATGTGTACTCACATACACAAATATGCAAATTTAAGTAATTATAGAACAAAATAATTATTATGGCTTTCAATCTTCTTTCTTCCTTTTCATTCTCTCCAATTCAATAGAGGTGAATTCATAGCTGCACTGTAAAATTAGCCAACTATCAGTCATCGGTGAGGCCAGGGACTTAGAGGAAACCCATCTACTGGCCGTTTCTTAACCCAGTATGATTTCTAATGGCATTCTAAATACTTATCTTTATATCCACAGATAACTGTAGCTCTTCTAACCCCTATCAAAGAAATGTCTTCTTGCCTTAGATCATTAATGAAAGCCATAAATCCCGCCCTTTCCCCCACCCCACCCCATCCACTTTTCAGAGAGGGTAAGGAACTGGGATTGGTATGGAAAATAAAAAAGATAGTTTGTTTTCTTTTTAAAAAAATAAAATAAAAAAGAAAACCATAACTGGTCAAAATGCAGAGATCAACTGACATGTGCCCACTTCCAATTAATGTATTTTTGTTACAACCCCTGAACCTAAGGTTTAGGAAACATTACAGAAAGGGGGTCAGAACAATTAAAACTGTCAGAGTACTGGGACACCAGACATGATATAGTGTCTTCTAAAACATAAAAGTGGGCATGAAATGGACAGGAGTAGGGAGGAAGGGTGGCCCTAGAAGGAATTGGGGGAAGACGAGTGGGAAGGAAAATGTTCAATATATGTTGTATGCAATTCTCAAATTATTAAATATATTATTTTTAAAAGAAGTGAACTTAAGTTGACTTGGAAGGGAGGATAAGAGAAAACAATGTAGGTGGAATAACAAACATCATGTACCTTCTTTTGTATGTTACATCTAGACATGATATATATTTAAACATATATGTTTGCATATAACTATATGCTGTAAAATTAGAAAGAGAACTATGAAAAGATGACTGTTTAGAATAAAAGGGCCAACCCTCAGGAAGCCTGGTCGTGGAAACCTGACTAATGGCCATGTGGGAATGAAGAAAAGACAGACACAGACACAGTGACAGAAAATGAGCTACCAAGTGGTCGGTCCATGCTCTGATGGAACCACTGTCCTGCATTGTCCTTTGTCACATGACTTCTCTTGTATTTCCTCTGGCAATGTATAAATTCCTCCATGTTATGATATAGCCAGAGAGATCCTGTCATTATTAATGTGAGCCAAAGAAACATTTTTCTTATACATTATTCCACACTAGGTACTTTGTTAAAGTAGCACAAAATGCCTGAGACAAAAAAAATGAAGAAGAACAAAGCTAAAGGAAGATAAGCTTCCTGTTAATGAGTGGTGGAGTCACAGCTTCCACTAGTTCCAAAATCCATGTTCTCATACTGAATTTGTCAGGTCACCTCAATAAGGTATTCCCAGAGCCATGCGACTGAGAACTTTAAATTAATTCATGGTTTGACTTTTACGTCTTGTGTGTCACATGAACTGATGCTGTACATTCCCACACTTACCGGCACTCTATTGCAATTTCCAGCCCCCGAGTGCACAGCTTAGCACCAAGAAAATGTTCTTTTTATGCAAACTTAGCAGTATGGTGAGCTTAGTCCTTTTCTAACATTACCAGTGTTGCGGCCTTTGAAGCTATAGATTACTGGAGGGTTTCCAGTTATTGTCCCATCTTGGTTAGACTCAGGGCACGCACGTAAGCACGTGTGTGTGTGTGTGTGTGTGTGTGTGTGTGTGTGTGAATCTCTGTCTCTGATCTGAAACCTTAGTGGAAATATTTATTGTAGATTACTTAACCATTTTCTTCTAAGGAACAGAAGGAATTCAAAAAAAGTAAAATGAAGTACTTTATATGGAAGTACATTTAGACTCCTTGATAGTAGAAAGCTGGCCATGGTGGTTCATATTTTTAATCCCAGCTTTCGGAAAGCAGAGTCAGGCAGAGCCCTGAGTTCAAGTCCTGCCTGGTCTACACAGTGAGTTCCAGGACAGCCAGCACTACATGGAGAAACACCATTTTGAAGAACTAAAAGAGACAAAAAAGAAAGATAGAAAGAAAGAAAGAAAGAAAGAAAGAAAGAAAGAAAGAAAGAAAGAAAGAAAGAAAGAAAGAGAAAAATATATCAGTCATAGTGAGTATACACAGAAAACATATATATCTACTAACAGTTCTCTAGCTAATTTTTAATTTTTTTCCCCGGGAGACCTTACGTGACAAGCACTAGAAATAGAATTTATCTATTTTGGATGTGTAGTAGTGGTTGCAGTTATGAAGAGCTTCATATCATCTCAGCCCATTCAAAAATTTTTGGTCTAAAATTCCAGGAGTCAGAATAGAGGATAATCAACTCCAGGGTCAGCAATTGATGTTTACTAGGGAAACTGGCATGCATCGACCAGCATTTTCCTGATGGTTTATTCTTGATGAATAGCATCATGTGTTAAATGATGTTTGAGTATACACGGACGACTGAGCTAAATTTATTTTTATGCTTGGAAGCTTTCTATTTATCTGTATAACCAAGTAGCATAATTGCTGCACTATATTAAAAATAACCAACTTTGAATAGTGTTTCACATGCAAACTTGTCATCTGAGTATTTCTGGAAATAAATTTGAATAGCCATATGTATGGAAATTAAGAAGGTAATAGCTATACATTTGGGCATAAATAATTCAATCTCTATGATTTAAAATGCTGCAATGTCTATTACAGTATTCGGAGTATGCTTTGAGTGTCTTGGCCTTTGGTTATATACAAATCCTAAAGTTTTAATTGCAGGCTTTTTTTATTAATATCATGAGAATTAAAACCCTTCTATTTTGTAAGCACAAATACAAGGGTTTCCTTTTTCAAATCTTATCTTCCCTCTGAGCTACAAAAGATTTATTGCAGTACCAAATGATATTGATTGCTTTAGATCATAACATAGCACAGTTATCTACCCCTGTTTATAGTTGTCGAATAAAGGGCACTTATCAGGAGTATTAAATAACAATAATTAGGTGTTACTTTTATTATGCAGAATAGTTTCACTCTGATAGTTTTTAAGTTAGATGGGAAATAATTGATTTCATTATTGTATTTTCATGCATTATTGTTATGCCCCCTTCCATAACACATGACTTATAACTTTTTCCCATCCCTCAATTCCTCTCTTACTGATCCACTTCATTCCCTCCCGGACACTGATAGCTTATCATTCATATCACAGGCAGTCCGCTACTCTAACTTTTATTCTCCCTCCATTAAGATCTCTTTCCCTCCTCTCATTATCTCACTTGTATCCCCTACCCTATGTGTCTGTTTGATCTGGCTTATTTCATCTAATGATCTACATCATGCTTTTTTCTCTGAGGCTAAATGAAATGCCACTGGATGCATGCAGCATAATTTCCTTGTGCCTTCATCTTTCTCAGGACTCGTAGTCAGGTGTCATTTCCTAGGTAATATGAAGCGCTCAGCAAAAAATACAGATGTGCAAGTATCTCTGGGAGGACTAAGAGGCCTTTGGATATATGAAAGGCATATCTTGAGCTTTAGATTCTGGAGAAACCTCCATACTGATTTCCACACTGCTTTATGTTGTCACCAGCAGTGAACAAGGCTTCATCCCCACATCATCGCTAGCCTTCTTTGTCATTTATTTTTTTATTGCTGCTTTTCCTCTATATTTGTCTTCTCAAAGAAATATATTTAAAATAATTTTGAAATCTTCAACTATCTCAGGACTTTGGCCTTAGAGGTGTTCATTATGATCCTTTTAAATAGGGCTAGTGGATTGCCACAGTAGACGAAGACACTTGCTGCCAAGTCTTACAGCCTGAGTTTGTTCCCCAGAACCTACATGGAACCAACTTGCCCAAGTTGTTCTCTAACTTTCATATGTGTACCATGGTATGCATGCATATTTGTGTCCTCTCTCTCTCTTCTCTCTCTCTCTCTCTCTCTCTCTCTCTCTCTCACACACACACACACACACACACACACACACACACACACTACATAAATACCTGTAAAATTACTAATCCTTCAGATAGCAAATTATACACTTGTTAAAACATTTTCTTTTTTAAATTTTTGGCTTTATTTTTATTGCATGAATATTTTGCTTTCATGTATGTCTGTTTGCAATGTGTGTATGTGTGTGTGTGTGTGTGTACCTGGTCCCTGTGGAGGTCAGAAGAGAACATCAAATCCTCTGGAACAGAAATATATAGGCAGCTGTGAGTCATTGTGGATGCTAGGAATTGAACCCAGGGCTCTCTACAAGATCAACCAGTGCTCTTAACTGTGCAGACATCTCTCCAGCTTCAGATATATTTTATAAGAAGACAGTTAGTAAAATTATTCAGTATATTTAAACAACACATTAAACACATATACTGATTTTAAATGCAACTAAACAAATAGAAGTGAGAGTTCTGTGTTTGAATATTAAATGGCTCTTTGTTAACTTATCACTTAATCAATGTTGCATATCAAGATTGTGCTACGTCATTACTGGGGAAGTTGCAGAATTTAACTGTAAACATAATTTACATTCTCCATGACAGTGTTTGTGTGCTGTAAACCAAGAAGGATTTTTTTTAGTAATTTATAAGGCAGAATATTCAAATGCAACAAATTCAAAATAATTTAATGGTTCTTAATTTTATTTTAGCAAACTTCTAAAGTGTATTTTTTCAGTATTGAAAACTGTATGGCAGTAACCACTACCAATTTTCTTATTATGAAATAACAATAAGGTCCTTTTGAAAGAAGCCAGTGGAAACCGTTCAGTGTGGATGCCATTTACTACTTTCTGACACCTGAAAGCTGAGACAATTGAACATTAAAAATTACACAAAGGTGCGGTAAAGGTCAATTTCCAGGACAAACGTTTCTTTGGAAAGGTTTCTTGTATTTAAAGTACAGTTCGAAATGCCAAGTGATTTAGTGGTGGGTGATGGAACACTTGAAATAATTAGGATTGTTAGACTCTTGGACATTAAAGAAAGCCAAAAGGCAAGGAAGATTGAACAGATCACCTAAATTGCATACTGATGTCAACTAGACAAAGGTCCAGTTATCAAGTTGTATGGAAAATTACAAGAAATTTCTTTAGCTACTTCTACAGAGGATAGTGACTCAGCATAAAATAAGAGGGTTCAGTGTAACAGATGTACACAGATTCTATTTTATGAAGCACTTAATGACTTGTCTCTCAGCATTTTAAACATAAAAACACAACAAAAATATAACTTTAATGTACTCTATCTGGAAAACTCAAATGACAAAATATTTAGTCTTTTCCAAATTGGAACTGATTTTTTTTCATTCGTTCAAGAAGACTGAGGAAGACCAAAGAATATGAAACCTCTTAGATTTACATTATCAAGAGCTTTAGACCCATTGTTTAGTTCCTTATATCCCAATGCAATTTATATAGTATTTCTGGGTTATGACAAATGAGGCCATTTAGAAACTGTAAAGATAACAATGAAGTTGTTTCATCTTAAACTTTTTATTTATTTACAGCAAAATAAAATAAAAGCAGACGTGTACACTAGGAATGATGACAACTGCTGGCTATCCCAGCACTTTGGAAGGCTGGATCAGGAGGATCATAAATTTAGGGCCAACCTGGATTACACAGCAAGTAAGAATTTATATATTGAGATACTATCGCAAACAAAACAAAACAAAAATTCCCATAGAAGTGAGAATAGGTAAAAAAAAAAACATGTGTGTTGGGGGTCTACTGGGGCAGTTGGTATGTACAAACAATTCTCAATGTGGCTTTCAATTTTGCCAGAACCTTTAACAAAAACTAATTCCACAATTATTTGTGCTATGTTCATGGAGTGTCAGAGTACAATTACAGAACTGAAAGTCAGTGTTTTCAGAGTTCTGCTACAATCAAAGAATCACTATGTTAGATAAAGGACCAAAAGAATTGGTTCCCTGGGGCATGAACAGCCTTTCCACATTCACAGAAATGGCACAGGATTATTGTTGTCATCCACTTCTTCAAGTAGCCTTTCAATATGGCACCACTGTGACCTTTCTGTATTCAAAGCAGAACAAGATTGATTTGATTTCACAGCAGGATGGTTTTCAAATCTTGCAAATCATTTAGAAAAAAGAAAAAACATCTTACAAAAAGTACCCTACAGTCTCAGTATGGCTGCATGAGGGTATACATGTAACCCTTCGGTTCCCGTTAAGAGGGTCCTCTTCCTAAATGTCAGAGCCATGCTTCACATCCTTTAAGATACTGGGATTTTGTCGTCCACTTACTCAGACTTGAGAAATGCTCAGAGTGTAGAAATATTATGGTCTCTGCCCAAGAAGAAACTTATTTTTGCTGTTCAGTAATCTAATAATGCAGGGTCATAGTTTCACAAGAAGGCAATGGTTTATTGTTTCCATCTTGTATAAATCAGTGAAACTATTCTCTAAGGGTTGTGGAGCAAGTTAGTGGCAATAAAATATAAGTTCATGGTGACAATCATTAGCAACTTTAGTGTTGGAGTACAATATCACAAATATTTATAAAGCCACAACACCTCAGCAATGTGGTGGACCTGTGAAATCCAAAGGAAGAAAGGCATTAGTGGTGTTTGCGAACATGACTCCTGAATGGTTTTCTCATATACAGTACAAATTCTTGTAATAGCTGCTACAATAGCAGCAGCAGAAGAAGAAAAAACTAGTGGTAAAGGAGAAGTTACAAATATGATGTGTATTCACATCTTTGCTCTCATTTGATGCCGAGAAGGTGTTTGTTTAACATGCAATAGGAACAATGAAGAGCAGTACCAGGTCTGAATCAGAGAGCTCACAAAAATACATTATTAAACTTACAAATCATCATCCTGGGCAAGCAATAAATAAGATAAAAAAGAATAACTCATGTCAAAGCCTTTATAAAGCCTTTTTCCTTTATAAAGATGACATTGATGGGTGCTTTATACTTGTGACAAGTGGATTTCCCAATGGATCATAAAAGCTTGAACTACTATGGAGTAGGCTACTTTGAACACTCTCTCCCAAGAGGAATGAAAGACAGGAGGGTTGAGCTGTGTGCATTGCATTTTTCCTTCACTCACCAGTCTGGATTATGATTCTACTCTTCTAATACAGAGACTAAAATAGCAAATATGGGTCAGGTAGGTGACATCACTGAGATCCAGGAGCAGAGAATGCTCTTCATGACTACTAAGACTTCAGATTATTTTCTTGCCCGATGAACAAACCATTGTTATCCATTATACCAACAATAATTCAATTTTGGTGCAAACTCCCTCCAAGTGTGAACCGACAGACTGTAGGAGTCTGGATCAGCTTTGCATTGTATATCTCTTTAATGTAATTTTGACTATTGGGAACATATATTTGACCCTACTAATTGATAGTATAGATTTTATTTCCCAGTAGATAAGTCTGGTACTTTTCTCTGAGGATTAATAACTCTTCCACAGATGAATTATTTTTATAAAAGCTTATTGTCACAATAATGTAGGCCAACAGGAAAGCAGGACTCACTTCTGATTTTCCAGTAGATCTCAAATACTGGTATGTTTCCATCCACCATGCCACATATTTCAACTTATTTATAATGTTAGTAAGAAAAGACAAAAATTTATCTTGATAATAAGCAAGAATTGCTTAACGGCAATTTGTTGAGGAGTAAATGAGTGAGAAGTATGTAAAAATGTTTGTATGAAGAATCTCGGGTTATAGACAAATGGAAAGAAGAATGACCCATAGGTAATATGACATTGATTCATATCAATTTTAGTGATTTGTATTTTAAAATATAGAGTCATTTTGTAGAAGAGGATGTAGGAAGAAATTAAGAGGTCGTAGATAAAAAGAAGAGCTTTGCACTGCTATCTTATGAGTAAGACAGAGCATCGAGAATCTTGAACTCAGAGCAGCTGCTGATGCCTCCACAGGGTAAGCATGGGGTCATCAAGAGTCAGGCATGAAAGAAAGAGGCATTCAAGATTCCCATCCCTCACTGCTGAACTACCTGCTAGTGATAGATTCAGGGACAGGGGGTGTCATTGTCTTTAGTTGAATACACACTGTTGACCTCAGTGGGCTCTAATGGATAATCCACTGTCACATGGATATCTGTGGCTAAACTAAAGGAGTCACAAAACAAACCAAAGTCAGGAATATGGGAAAGCAAATAGTAGTGCTGGGGTAGGGCAATTAAGAGAAATAGGAAAGAGGTGTGCATGAAATTGCCGACAAAATAAATCAATAAAAATTAACTTTTTCATTAAAGTGTTAAAAAGGTTTTACATTTATGAGACTTTAATATGTTCTGTTCCTTTCTCAAATGTGGCAGTTTGATCATTTTCCAAGCCTTGTTTTGTTTGTGTGTCTTGTATACCTCAAGATGTAGCAAGTAATAGGTCATGAATATCAAATTTAATTTATTCTTGGCTTCCTTAATTAAAATAGGGAGGAAATGATTCTTGAAAATTGCTTATGAATACATCTTATATAAATAAGATATTCATGAAAGGGATGACTACATTATGAGTGATAAAGTGCATTCAAATTTTAAACCAAAAGCTGATCATTCATTCATTTCCTTACTAGTGACAGTATGTTTGAAGTATATTAGATTTAAAAATAGCGAACTTTTCTTATGGTTAAATTTATAATGAGCACAATTCTCACAAAAAGACACATAAAAATTCATAGTAAAATACATTCCCCGAGCCCCATTTGTTGTTGTTTCTGTTGCTGAGACAGTCTCATTTAGGCCAATCTTGAGTTCCTCATGACACTAAGGGTGACCTTGAATTTTTGAAGTTTGATCCTCCTGTTTTCACGTCCTGAGTACTGAGCTTAAAATATGCAAACCACACCAGATTTATTGGTCTTTAGATCAAACTTGAATGCTAGGAAAGATTATACCCACTGAGAGTTACACCACCAGTCATTCTTCCTCCTCTTGTTCTATTGTCACTGCAGGCCAATGAAGGGCTTCTTTCATATGTTCATATGTCCCTATTGCATTCTTGATTGTAATAGAACTATTGGTGGTTAATTCATAGGTCAATTTATTCCTATGGATTAGTTAATAGATCTCAAAATACTAATTTGAAAATTCCTTTCTTTCCTCTTTTGAGGAAGAAATTGGGCCATTAAGACATGAAGCTTCCCTTTGCATAAACTGTTTAAGGAAAACACAAAGTCTTTAAAAAATATGCTTACTAATGTTTAGTACACATGGAACTATACTAAAAGTAAAATTATGCTAATGTATATAATTATTGGTGATATAATATTATATTACTATGGTGTAAAATTTCTGTATTATAATGCAAATAAATGATCTATACTGTATTTAAGACAAACAATTTATTCAAAATTTGAACAGATTTGTATAAACCATAAAATAAGGAATCAATGAAACTGGAATGAAGGATTAGAGTTATGCATAACAGAGAATCCCATAATTATTGATACTGGACATTGAAATATACGTATATCATTAAGAACAAAGTGGGGTGATAATTTCAAGAAGCTGGGGATGCTTCTGAACATTGGGAAACTCCTTGAACACTGTGATGCTTAATATTGGTTGTCATCTTGATAGTGTCTGATAAGATCAAGGCGTAAATCAGAGATTGGAGTGTTAACTTTCTGCTTGATTTGTCCTTGTCAGTCAGTCTGGGACCCTTACCCATGGATTGTAGTAAGAGGAAAGGGCTGCATCCCGCTGCCCGGCTAGCTTAACCCCCAAAATAACCACAGAAAACTGTATTCATTTAAACACCGCCTGGCCCATTAGCTCTAGCTTTTTATTGGCTAACTCTCACATCTTGATTTAACCCATTTCTAATAATCTGTATGTTACCATGAGGTCGTGGCTTACCGGGAAAGATTCAGCATGTCTGACCTGGCATCTCCATGGCGGCTCTCTCTGTCTGTCTTTTTTCTCCCAGCATTTAGTTCTGTCCTCCTCACCTATCTAAGTTCTGCCCTATCAAAAGGCCAAGGCAGTTTCTTTATTTAACCAATAAAAACAACACAAATACAAAAGAACTGCCTACTCCAATGGATGGAGATGTCTACATCAGGGTGGACCTTTACAGACATTTCCAGAGGTTTGTCTTCTAGGATAGCCTCTATCTTTGTGTGACAGCATGTATTTAAGTATGCATGTATGTATGAATGTATATATATATATATTTCTTAAGGACATGCTAAATATTTTACATTTGTTTTAAAATAGTCGTCATACTATTTTATCTTTATTTCAAGAAGTATAAATGACAGCAAAGGTTAATACTTTTAAGCATCTGAAGAAATATAAGAATACAATTATTACAGTTACAGAATGAGATGGTAGAACACTCACTACATTGTTGAAAACAGTTGGATACCTGAATTCTTGGAAATGAATATTTCCCCAAATCTTTTAGTTTCTCACTGACACAGTTGTTTTAAGCTTATCTATTCTTTTAGCAAAATGAATGTTCTCAGAGACCTATTGTTCATTGGCCAACAGCAACAAAATTGTTCCATTCCTGATTTTATTATGAGAACAGAATGTCCTTACCCTGTCACCAGCATACTTTGGTATTGTGAAGAAAGGAAGAAAAGGAGTTACATTATATTGTGATCAGCATAACTTTGGAAATTTTATTCTTCTGTTATGATATGCATTTTCTCTAGAATATAAACAAAAGGAGCTTTCACTTATATAAGTCCATGATTGGCACTAATTTAGAATTATTAAGTCAGTGCCTAGGAAATGAACAGTGGAATCCTACATTGTACAATTTTCAGTTGAAATGGATTCTCCACACTACAGAGACCTAAAAAGTTAAGCTCAGTGGTAATTTTATACTATTAAACAATAACCAACAGATACGGGAGTTATTTCTGAAAACAGTGAAGAAAGTTAGTAACTCTCCAGGAAAGTTAATAAAGGATTTCCTGCTTCACTCCACTATATACATAAAGGCCAATTTTATATTTAATGAATGATAATTTTAGATGGAAGAATAAAAATGCCACAGAAGTATTTAGATAATGGTGCAATCTTACAACAAATTTCCAGTCCTTCTGGCTTTCTCAGATTCCCCAACAAGAACCCAAGTCTATAAGAAGACATCTTATTACCTAGCTACTCCATCATCTGCTTAAATTTCAGACTTTGCCCTTATACTAAACTTCATCCACTTATATCTTTTATTCACTGACTTATGTCCTCCCTGTTGTCTTCAGCAGATACCTTCTCTGATGTGCTTTCATGGAACCACAGTCACAATGAGTCTCAGTGGCTCAATACAGTTCCCCATACATAGTATCTTTTGAAGCTTTTATTATGCCATATTTCATACTAATCTGCCATCTGCATTAGTTCATGTATTACTGAAGATAAAGGGAACACATCCTCTTATCACACATGTAGTTCTAAGACAATCCATATTTCTCTTTCTTCTGTCCATAGACCTTCTCAAGTTAATTCCTAACAAGCAAAACTTTAGCCTAGTCTGTGGTCTATGTGACTGATACATAATTTACTAAA
The DNA here is from genome assembly GCA_004026605.1 of Ondatra zibethicus. Taxonomy (NCBI): domain Eukaryota; kingdom Metazoa; phylum Chordata; class Mammalia; order Rodentia; family Cricetidae; genus Ondatra; species Ondatra zibethicus. The sequence continues at coordinate 53,514 of PVIU01011840.1, forward strand.
ATCACTCCATTATAAAAGTCTTCTACATATCAAATGATAACATACTTATCATTGATGTCACTTCTATATCCGAAAATAATAAGTTCACTTAAAAATATACACAAGAAAATATATTAAAAGCCAAAGACTAGACAGATAAAATTAATTTGTGAATCTCACTTACTTTATGATTTTGCATAGTGAAATTATTAATTTAACATGAAACCTTAATGTGAAAATCCTTAAAAATATTACCTTTGCTCTTACATTTTAAATATGTTAAGAAAGGCTGTCTGCAACATTTAAAGATCTAGTATTATAGTGTCATGTACTCAATGTATGGGGACTAATTGAATACCTCTACCTTCCAGGGCACAATTCTTGTCAAAAATATGTCAACAGGTGATCTTTGACTTAGTTATTTTGACAGATGGAAGTGTCAAGTTCTGTGTAAATGAATGTTGTTTCTTCTATGGATGGATGAATTTAGCAAGTAGATCAGGTATAAAGAAATGAAAAGAGCTCAGGGGAGGAATGTGCCACGTCTCTCAAAAGTTAAGTGTTATGAAGAGTCTGCACTGAAGAACTGTGCAAGGTGACTGGCTTAATATATAGAGACAAAAATTTTATGGTTTTTATTTAAAATTAAGTATATTTGACTGAGTGGAGATTGTCAAATTATGATACAGGTATCTTACATACAGAGAATGATTGTGGCCAGCATTTCTAGACTAGAGTATTACCCTTATTTTTTCTCAACAATGAAAAACCTTTAGGTTTTACTCAGTGCAGATCATCGATGTATGTTTGATAAATTTATCCATCTTTCTCTTTCTTCTACTTTAAATGGAACAGCTGATATAATCAAGTTATAAAGGAGACAAGCTCATTTTGGGTCACAGTTCCAGTTCCTCATCCGAGATCAGTTCTCTGCTTGGGTTTTAGGCTTGGGTCAGGACAGTACACCATGGTGCGAAGCAGATGGTAGACCAAAAAGTAGCTTATTCCACAGCTGAGATGGAAAAGAAAGGAAGTACAATTGAAGTGCATCTCCCCATGACCAAAATGTTCTCACTACACCATACATTCTAAGGCTCCCCTGTTTTCTAATTGTACCAGAGGCTAAAGACTAAGCTTTCAACACACGGGCCTTAGGAGAATATTCATGATCCTAATTATATCAATACATAAATCAAATTTTGATGATAAATCAAATAGCTAAAATGCAAACTGTGTTACTTAAACTTACCTGTATAATATTTGTCATAGTAACAATAAAAATGTAAACTATTCTAACCAAAACAACAGCATCATTTTTGACCTATTTAGCCTATATACAATAATACAATATCATATATCATGCCTCTACCATTTTACATCATTCCTACTCTATCTTCTATCTATCTATCTATCTATCTATCTATCTATCTATCTATCTATCTATCTGTCTGTCTATCTGTTTGTCTGTCTATCTATCTATACTTATATATTGTCTATTATGATCTATATATTGATCTATCCCTGCTTATCTGTTCACCAAATAACAAAGAGCTATAGCACATTTTACTGCTGTACCTGGAGTGAAGGGCATTCTAATATTTATGGTCTTCACTGGAAGTCACTAAAGATGGCAATCATCCTCAACTATTAGTTTTGCTGGTATTAATTGATTGTATAATAGGATCATTGTTGAATTCTCTGAGTACCTGGATGCTATACCATTGTCAAGTAGAAATTGCTAATACTTTCTAGTCATGATTTTTGTTTAGCATGGAAAGACCAAAAAGCACCTAGCCATTCAATTGTTGCTGTTCCTTTCTGACACTTACTGACCTAGTCTCCTCTATTTATTTTTGAAAATCAGGACCAATTTTACTTGTCAGTAGACCAACATTTCTTTCAACTCTGGTTGAAGAAAAGGTTTTGAGTGACTAGTTAGCAGCCATAACAAAATCAAAGTAGAGATTTTAATCATTTCTCAAGGTAAAAGTTTCTTCCCAGTCAAAATCAAACTTTTTCAACTGGTAGAGAATGAAGCTGAACAAACAGGCAGCACAGTTATCCAGTGGGCAACTGAGAGAGAGGATAAGAGTGTGGGACAAGACAGAAGTTGTTCTAGGGTCTGCTCACTTTTAGTGCCAAGTACCTTACCTGACCTCTAATGCCAGCATATGCATTTCTTCACCCAAATGCCAGAGAATTAATGATGACGTGATCGATCTTTCAAACCATCATATAATAGAACTATGAAGTAAGACTCTACTAGATCCTTCCATGCTTTAGTAAACTACGATGCTGTAGCTCGAGTTTTTCTGCAAAATACAAACCTACCTACATTGCAAACCACATGAGAGGGCAATGTTTACTGTCGTTTCATCTCTCTGTCTATTTCATGTCCTAGCAGAGTGTTCTTAGCCTCTGTAAATACATTGTTTGCATTTTGCTGCTTCCCTGACATTTCTGTGATGTGAAAAATCATGTTGACTCAAACAGATTGATTGTTTTTCTAACCCTTGGATTACTGAATCCAAGTATGCCAGCTATAAGGAGCATAGCAGCACAGAAGTACAGAAGAGTTATTATTAATACTTGAAAATAGGTGTCACATCTTGAAAGACAATATGAAAACATACCAAGCCATGTGTACTTTCCCAAACTGGTACCTATAGATGCACCTTTATGAAGCCATCCAACATTTCACCCTGCCAATTATTTGTACATGATATAACACACTCAGAGAACAAGTAAAGTATAAGTTCAGAGTCACATCTTTACACCTTCTTCATATAAAATAGATCTTTCCTTGGCCAAATCATTGTTGGGGGGATTCTCTAGTGCCTAGAGAGGCTTCATCTGAGTCTTCACATAGCGATAACAACAAAGAAAACTACAACCCGATGTCCCACTTATACATAGAAGTTGTGTTGTCTTCTCCTGACCCATGAAAATGAATTGCTCTTCTCTACCTAGTTAAGAAAAAATTTTCAGTAGATCTTGACTTGTATGTAGTCCAGGAGTTGTCTCCTTTACTGAAGGAATGTCTCACCAAGATAGAGTCAGGGTGTACTAGTACTGACAAATTATGATTTAATAATTGTGTTAGCTGAACCAGCAGTTCATGCCTTTGCACCTGCAAACTCTTAATCCTTTTTGACATAACTAGTCCATGCACAGGCTCATTTGTATAAGCAATCTTGTGGCCAAATACATAAGCTAGGTGGAATCTAATAGATAAATTCTCTTCCACATATATGTTTGAAACTCTTTCCTTCAGACACTGGTGGACATGGACTGCTCTCCATAAAATTGCTCTATATGTCTGTACAAAAGTATTTCAGTTACTGTACAATGTTGAGAACCATGAAGCTATAGACAGAACAATAACAAGTTATGCTTTTCAGTTAATCAACTTCATAGACTCCCTGAATTGTAGTGAAAATTCCCCATTAACCAACTGTTAAACTTTAAATAATTGGATGATAAAGTTTGTTTTCTATTTTATTTTTAAAAATTTATCGTTAAAATAGAATCATTTTAGTTTCCCCCTTCCCTTTTCTTCCTCCAACCCTTCTAATTATCCCCCACTCATTCTCAAATGGATTACCTCTTTTTTTCCAATTATTATACACACACACATACAACACACACACACACACACACACAAACCTGCTGAGTCTTTTTAGTGTGGTTTATGTGTATAGTTTCAAGGTAGACCATTTTGTTTTGGGCAACCAATTTAAAGTGCTCAGTTCTAGGAGAGGTTGGTTATCCTGTCCTCACCAGTCAATATTTTCTTACAGAACTTCAATATTTTGATTTAAATGTCATGATGATTTCATTGAAGAATATCAGTGTACAGTTCTCAGATAGTAGGTTTTCGTCAATGAATTCTTATCTTTGGCTTTAGAATAGTAAATAGAATATTCATCATTGCTGGGCTCAAGCCTTCCTAGAAAATGTTATTCAATAATACGAAGACATTACAAATGTGTTACAAGAAATGTCAGACCTTCCAATAAATCTCCAGAAATCCCTCTCACAATGTTTTCTCTTCAAACAGAGAGGAATTATTCTCTGATAAGGAGTCAAAAAAAGAATAAAATTTTTTTCTTTTATAGAAGAGCCCAGTAACCAGTTAGAATCCTTTAGGCAATGCTTGCCTGTAGCCCTGTAGGAGGGCAACAGCATGAGAGCACCCATCCTTCTCTGAGTGAGTTAAAACTGGGGCCAGGAAATAGTGTTCAACATATCTAAAACCAGAGAGAATGTGGAAGGCTAAAAAGCTAAAATACAATATAAAATAACCATACCGGGGCCTTCTATGGTAAATAAATCCACAGTGTCTATGATCTGACCATTTCTGTCCATTCACAGTTGTGTAAACGGCAGGATGCATGTGAGTGAAGGGAGTGGTTCTTAACTGAGTGCTTCATTATATAAATGTGTCTTTGAAGAACCTTGTAAGTCATAGATTTTGCTCTGTGTGGGATACCAATTCTCAGAAATGGGCAGCAATGGAGGCACATGCCAAAGTTTGCATTATTTTTCCTATAAATATAAAACAAAAATTCTGAACATTTTAATTTTTTATCATTGACACTTCTAGTATTCTCCCTTCGATTTCAGTATCTGTCTCCACTCCCCCATCCTCTATCTCACCTTCATTTCCCCACTGAACTCTTGCTGTCTCCTACCACCCTATCACTTTCAGCTTCCATAGAAACTTCTAAGCCATTTTACATCTATCCTTCAATTCCTTCAATCCTGTTCTTTTCTCTTGTCACCTTCTTATATTTATCTCCTGGAAGTTTCTAACTTAAAACAAGTCATTTCTCCAGGCAGTGGTGGCACACAACTTTAATCCCAGCACTCAAGAGGCAGGGACAAGCAGATCTCTGTGAGTTCGAGACCAGCCTGGTCTATAGGAGATAGTTCCAGGACAGGCTCCCAAGCTACAGAGACACCGTATCTTGAAAAACAAACAAGCAAACAAACAAAAAACCAAATAAATAGATAAAATAATTCATTTTGTTAGACTTCAGTATTTCTTCTCATGACCAACCAAGCCATCTCTAATTCAACAATGTTATATAGTCAGATGCACCATTAATGAAGTACACATAGTATTACTGTCAGTAATGTATGTTCATAAATCATGTAATATCAGAAACTCTAGAGGGTAGTTTACAGCTGGAAGACCGGGGTTGGGGTTGGGGATCTAGTTCAGTGGTAGACTGCTTGTCTAACAAGCACAAGGACCTGGGCTTGGTCCTCAGCTCTGAGGGGAAAAAAGACAAAAATAACAAAAAATACCAAAAAAAACCCCACAAGTTTCCTGGGAGACTGGGGTTCAGTGAATTTGTATGAATTGGTTATTACGCAGTTAGTAGAAAGGAAACAGAGCTGGAATTTGAAGTCAGTGAATAAGGTCTTCAAACCTACAATCTTAACCACAACCTCTGTAGTTCCTTTAAGAAGATTTCTGATCATATTAGATGCTTGAGTTGGGGAAGTAGAGATTCTCTAAATCAAACTGAATATAATGGAGCAGAAGACTGCTGTAAGACAATGGGGAAGGGAGTGAGCCCTGTGCATTTTGGGAAAGAGGACATAATTCCCCTTTTGGGACTCAGCATATTTAGGAAGTAGAGAAGAGAAGTTATATGTAAATAAAAATTGAAGTACTGACTGATTCACAGGACTGGACATATTCTAATTATAAAGCCATGATTTTTAAAATTTTTTCAAAGAGTAAATAGCAAATTAGAGCATCTGCTGATTTTTATGTAGGAGGAACACAGAAAATTTTTTCCCAACTAATAAGTTTGTAAAGTGTTAAGAACAAGGAGAAAGCAGATTATATTTGCCCCTACTTCATATCTGATCGCTGTAAGTTATATTCCAGAAATCTATTGCTGACATCAAAAAGAAAAATTTCATTGCACACTTGCAAGCATGTTCCTTAAAGTCTACTTTTGGAAACATACATGTGAATATTTTTTATGGAAAAATAAACAGTTTTCTAAATGTCAGAAAGATTAGAAAGATCATTGCTATTTAAAGAGATGCACTTTTAACTGAGCTCCTTCCCAGTGTGTCAACATCAGCAGACAGAGAAACATATGAGATAAAGGCACAATGCCATCTACAGTTAAGAAACAAACAAACAAACAAACAACAACAACAAAAAAAAAACCACCACATAGGATTAGAAAATGTCACTCTTGGATCCAAAGAGACAAACTACTTGTTATAATTGGAAAGTTCGGGTTAGGAACCTCTGTTAGGCAATGTCAAGAATTTTTTTTCCTTTGAAGTATTGATTTTAACGATTTCGATAAATTGTTAAATAACGTGCTGAAATAACATTGGAGGGAGAACAACAGGGAGTACATGAGAAGAAAAGTCACTGTAAGAACACCTTCAGAAGGGTACGGAAACTATAAATGTACCTGAAGAAAAGAATTCTGAGGAGGGTTGCAGTGGTGAAATTAGCTCTGAGTCTGGTTACCTAGACAATCATTTTTCTGCAAATAGAAATGGAATTAAAGATGGAGAGAATTCCAGTAACTCTTGGGTTCACTCTGAGAAATGTATTCTATAACTTCAGAATGGAACACATTGAATAATCAACATTTTATTTTCTTCTGCTTTGGGAGTCTGTAACAACCACCATATTAATTGTTTTAAGCAGTCTCATTCTTACCTAAATGTTATTTACATATCCTCCTTTCACTGAGTTTTTCATTCAGACATAGATCAACTTAATGCTTGTTTTCTTGTTGGTTCCTGTCAACATGTTTACTTTGGAGCAATCTAAAGACCAAGACCTTTGGGCTAAATATAGACTTGAATCCCTTAGAAATATTGTTTGCCACTTACAAGTTTCATTTCCCATTTGTAACATGGGCAATAAGCATTTGCCCACCTTGATGGTATTATTTAGCTTGTATTTGTAATTTGACCTTCACAGCTCCATGCACAAACAGATGCCTAGGAAACTCTTCCTCATTCCTTTTATTACTATTTTACTCCAGATATACACCTGACAAATGTCTGCTTCCAAACAGTTCATTTATACAGGGTACCAATCAATGAATAACTTCCCAGACACTGCTTCTCTACTCTAACAGACGATAAAAACATCTATTTCCTCATAGATTTTTGTTTCAGTTGTGTTAGCCAATACATTAACAAAGTAATGAAAATACTTCAAAGGAGACAAGCGTGAAATCCAATTACTAAGTGTTTAGAGTTTTGAAATAGCTTATGGCTGGCAAGATGTCTTAGCTGGTACTAGCAGTTGCCACCAAGTCTGTTGGCCTATGATCCAGAACCTATGTGGTAGAAGCAGAGGATTTACTTTCTCAAGTTGCACTCTAAATCACATACATACCCACATGCACACACACTAAATAAAGAAATAAATTCAGATTTTTTTTTAGTAGATTGGATATTATGAAAGAAACCTAGCAGCTAAGGAAGAGAGACAGTAGGCGAAGAAGCCAAAAATGTTGAAAAAAATAATAAGAACATGAATATTAAAAGCAGTACTAGCAACAAGCACTGACTGTTAGTCTATGGAAAATGTGTTAAGCATTATACAGATTATTTTCTTCAGCTTTGGTTTACAAAGAAAGTTGCTTCATCCAGTTTAGATTTAGTCCCATTCAACCTTCCTTCTGCATAACCAGTTACATGAATGTTAAATCAGAAAGAAGTCAAGAGTAAACAAAGTGGATTAAAGAAATTAGAACCTAAGGCTTCCTCAGCTCAGAGATGAGAGCAAAAAATAGTTTGGCCCAGCAGTGTGCTCTGTGAGATTCACTGCAGTCTTTGGATCATCACAATTGAGCCCTCATATTATATGTGCTCCCTGTCTGAACCCTCCCGAAATCAATTTATTCCACTCCCTGTGTATCCTCAAAACATCCCATGGTTGTTTATAAACAGGCCCTTGAAAGGGAAGGTTCCTCCACACTGCTGCCTCACATTTACTAGGTAAATTCATGAAAGCCAATGAGTTAGTTCATGAAAATGTTTACTAACCATACACTATTTTTCTAAGAGGCTAGTGGTGATTCTACCTTCTTCATTCACTGTTTCTAAATTAAATAATGTTCAGCAGTAGATTGCAGGAATGCTGGTGTGAGGTGGTCACATTAGTGTCAACAAAAATGATTAGCCTTTATCTTTGATGAAAATGCCTTCTGAACTGGAAGATAGCCATACTTCCTTTATTTTCTCTCCCTCCCTAATCTGCTGTTTCCCTGTTCAGTCTTTGCTGATTCTTAAACTCTTGTTGTTCAACAAGTCAAGAAGTAGAGAGTGAAGGGTAAGACTGCTCTTTATAAGTGGAAATCAAAGTCACTAGGTTCGAGTCCTACCCACTCCTAAATAATGTTATTCCGTTATGTATTCTATATTTGAAAGCATTTGAATCTGAAAAGTCTCAGATTTCAAGTATTTTAAATAACAAGTTAAAATGTGAAATTACTCTAGTGTAAGAAATCCAATAACCCAACTGAAGTTTCAACTGAATTTAGCTTTGTGTAGATGTAAATAGTACATAAACACTGAACTCAAAACTTAGTTTAATAAGACTTTATCACTAGCATATCATAGTATTATAAATATAATAATATTTTATTAAAAGCTATTACTTTTATGTATTTCACAATTGGCCCGATTCTCCACTGTAAAACCTGTAAATAAGACAGTGGGGGACCACATAGAGGCTTTTGCATGTGTTATAGAACAGCCAACTGAAGTATATGTGTCATTCAACAGTGTTATATGCCCGTGATTGTGAGCTCAAGATGTTGAAATAGTAAACTTATGAGTTTAAAGACAGCCTGAACTATGTTAAAGTGAGTCTGGCATTTATGCCAGAAAAGAACTTGAAAGAACTTGAACTATGAGCAATATAAGCAAGTTTCCTGCAGCAGAATGAGCAGATCCATGGAACCCATTATTCAACAGTCAGCTCCTGGCAGCAGTATGCTTTCCCACAGTTTTAAAGATAAGAAAAACGATTAAACTAAAGCAACACCCCTGATAGACAGTGTTATGGACAAAATGGAAGTTTAACTGAAATGCTTCCATAATATTTTTGTCAAGCAGGCCTTTGGAATTATATATCAGCTCCTGACTAGCCTACCTGGTGACAGCTTTGAGTATGTGCATGCTGGCTAGGGCGGGTGGGGGTGTGATTTGAATACATTGTTAAAATACAGTAGGAAAGCCGTCACTTTTGACAGCCAGTAGTTTCAGGAATGATGACAAATGCAGCCCATAGCATGGTTTTGTTCCTGGTTATT
>PVIU01011841.1:0-62838 GCA_004026605.1 Ondatra zibethicus
TTTTTGAGAACCGAGTCTTTTTGAATGCACTCAACTCTTCAGTATTTGAACCTTCATCCCTAACATTTCCCAGCTTTGCATCAGGAGTATATCATCCAGGATTCCATACTTCAAAGACTTAGGAAATAAACTGCAAAACTAAGAAGCTTTTCTTTTTTGTTTTCCTTCTGCTATTTTTCTAACCTTTCCTTCTGAAGAGACTTTCTTGAGTTTGCCATTTGCAGATAAAGTTGGTGGTATTTGAATGGTTCATTTAAGTCAGTTCTGAATGTGCTAAGCTTCCTGTGAGTTTGACCAAACGACACAGAGGTGTAAACCCTGGAGCTGGTGCAGCCCTTTCGGCCTTGTCAAAATATTTTGACATCTTCTCATGAGCTTCATATTTAAAAATAGCTGGAATATTGTAGATTTAGGGAAAAACAAGGATCCTGAAAACTTCAGAGGGTGCCTTTACATCTTTTGCTTTACAGTTTTTTTTTTTTTAATTTTACTCTGGCCAAAAAGCAACAGAAACAACTACAATCAAAAGACAAACAGCCATTTTTCCTCTTCTGTAATGAGTATGAATCATTTTAAAATTAAGAATAGCATTAGAATGGTAGATTCTATCATACTCACAGTTAGAAATGTTCTCCTGAGTGTTGACGGGGGTTTCTGTCCTGGCTGGACCTGCAGCCATTCAGTCCCAAAGAAATACACAGAGGTTGCCGGGCGGTGGTGGCACACGCCTTTAATCCCAGCACTCGGAAGGCAGAGGCAGGTGGATCTCTGTGAGTCTGAGGCCAGCCTGGTCTACAAGAGCTAGTTCCAGGACAAGTGCCAAAGCTACAGAGAAACCCTGACTCGAAAAACAAACAAACAAACAAAACCCCAAAAAACAACAACAAAAAAAAAAGAAATACATAGAGGTCTACTACATTAATTATAAACTACTTCAGGCTTCTTATTACTAATTCTTACATCTTACATTAACCCATTTTTCTTGTCTGTGTTAGCCACGTGGCTTGGTACCTTTCATCAGCGATTCTCATCTTGCTTCCTCTGTGGTTGGGTGATGACTGCAGACTGACCTCTTCTCTCCTCAGAATTCTCCTGTTCTCATTGCTCCACCATACTTCCTGCCTGGCTACTGACCAATTAGTGTTTTATTAAAAATAATACAAGTGACAGGATAAAAGATCATTGAACCACAGCACTACAAATTGGCATGCCGATGTGGTCAACTATATCCATGTAAAACCCTAGAAAGCTTAAAAAGTAATTTTAGACACAAAAGAACAGAGTTGAGCATGGCTTAACACCGTGGCTCCTTAAGAGAGGTTTTCCTGATTCAGCGGTAGCAGAAAAAAAGCCACATGGTTTTGAAATGGCAGCTTTCGAGGCTGTGCTGCCAGTGTAAACTCTGTTTTTTTCAAGAGGCTGAGCATTTAAATGGGGTTTATGGGTGGTGTGCTGCAAGTTACTTAGTGGCAGCATGGGCCAACTGGTTACCAGAGTTGAGGTGGTGAGCATGGCTCCCACCAGGCAGTCTCAGAGGCAGTGAACAGACTTCCACCATGTTGGACTGGGCACAGCAAAAAGACAAAGCAGCCTTAGTTGCTGCTATCAATATTATTTTGGTGAATGATTAGCTTTTTTATTTTGTTTCCTAGATTTCATATACCAGAAGATGAAAGTTAGAAAAGCAAATGGAATTTGATGTGTTTACCCCTCTTGATTGTGTAATTTAGATGATGCAAGTAAAATTTCTAAAAAACCTAAAATATAAAATCAAACCTTTGGCCAGGGAAGCAGACTAGGTATTTTTGGGAGGTGATGGAAAAGAGCTCCATTTCTTGCAGAACTTCACTGAGACTGAGGAGAAAGGAAAAGTGAGTTGTGAGGTCACAGAAGAAAGGTTATAGGAGACAGAGGCAGAGAGTGTAGAATTGTCTACAGATTCCAGGAGCAACCTGTAGATGGGCATCCTTTCTACATTTCAGAAACTTTTGCCATTTTATAGGAAATCAAAGTATATCTTTATCCCTCTATGACAGCATTTACATCCCTCTGTGCCTTGTGAGAGGAAGGAAAGAAAACCAAGGGAAGAAACAGTGATATAATAAAAACTAAATAAACGCGCACGCAGGGATCACAGGATCAACCGAGTTCTTGCTTTTCCCCAATGTCTGCACTTCTGTTTAGGTTTTGAAAACTGTCCTTCTGAAGCAGGCTGCCCCAAAGTAAACACAATAGGGACATCTGAGGAATAAACAAGTCATCTGATTAACAATCCTAGCTCTCAGGAATAGCCTAGCATTCCCAGGCTGGTCTTCACCACACCAGGATGGTTGAGCGGTCTATCATTCGGCAACCCGGGTGGGGGGGGGAACAGTCCCTCTCAGAAGTCCAGCAAGGACAGAAACTTCCAAGGTTTAAGGTTGTTGGTTGAAAGTCCATAAAGGAGATTACCTGAAAAAAATTGGATTAAAATGAGTTAGAAGCCTTTGTGAGCGATTAGAGCTTCGGCTAGCTTTCTTTAGCTTCTGAGTTTTATTTCCAGAATCCACTTGGGCATCTCACAGCTGCCATAGCTTCATCTGTAGGGGATCCTCTATGGGCAGCAGCATGCAGGTATATCTACAAACACACACACACACACACACACACACACACTCACAAACACATTCACAAGCATGTGTGTGCAAACATATACACCCGCAAATGAAAATTGCCTTAACAGAGTGCTCTGTGAGATCTCTCTAGAACTTTCCTATGAAAAGGAATAACAAGGAGCCCCAGTGGCACAATTGGTTATTACATGGTACTCATATGAAAAGGAATAACAAATATAAAACAGACTAATTTTACGAATATTCCATGCTACATGTCATTTCAAAATTCTAAAATTTCTATATGAATTGCTTGCATATGTTTGAGTACACACAGTACACAAAGACCTCAATGCAAAATTATACTTCAAAATGTGTCTGAGGGCTCAGCTTTGACTGCCATCCTCTCCTGGTATGTTTGTCAGCATTGGAGCTATGGCAGGGAACCATTAGACCTTTTTTCCAACGTGAATGGCTTCACTCCCAGTCCCCTTGAAGCCAACCATGAGAGCTGCTTTTCCCTTCACTGGTCTCCTCCAAACCACAGGGACTCAGCAACTCAGTGTCTGGTACATCAGCTCTTGACTTCTATGTTTGGTTTTGCTTTTCCTTCCCATTTGTTCAAGCACCCTGTACTTGACTTCCGTTCTTCTCTATGCCATAGGTGTCTCTCTCTCTCATGCCAGTCTGGTCTCACCAGTCCATTCACTGTAATATGTAACTATCAGAGCAGCTGGTAAAGTCCTGAAACAGGGAAGAAACCCACACATAAGCTTTTCTCAGACGTCTCGAAGAAAATAACTTAGCACAGTTACACAGAAGTGACGTTTCTGGTCTGACACAGACTCTACAGCCACAGTGTTAGCTGAAAGCTCAGGAGAGGGCCATGAGCTATTACTGTCTTAAAGCTATGTTTGAAAGCTCATCTTTTCTCGTAGGTTGTGTTTTCATGAAAGATGGATCTGGAGCTGTGAAGGGCAGAAACCAACATTAACAGGCTTTCAAGTCAATCAGGCATTATTAGATCAACTGTCATGGTGAAATTGTGTGCACTACTGATGCTGGTCAATGTTATCAGCCAGGCTGTGGCCTGCCACCGCTTGCTTGGGCATATTGATGGAGGGAAGTAAGTGTAACTGCTTTCTAGACTACAGTCTTCTTTCTTTCTCCTCGTTTTAATTTTGCTCGAACCTTCCTCTCCAGACTGATCAACCGTCTTTATCCCTAACAATTTCTTTTCCACCTTTATTGTAATTTTACTTGCTTTCTGAATCTTGGTCCTTGGTTCCACCCCAGCCGGCCTCGACCTATCAGACTTCTAAGGCCAGAGCCCTGCCTGTCAAACCTGCATGAACGTATTTTTTTTTTTTTGTTTCATGCACCCTCCAGCTCTAGAATGTGTAATTCTAAGTACTGTAACTCTTTGTGTTAAGTGATGTTGTGGAGAATGTCAACCTACGTAAGGGAAAAGCTGATATCTCGTAGGCATAATGTCACCTGCCCTTTTTGTTTTCCTTTGTTTTAGCCCCAGACACAGGCCAGAACTCTTCACTTTTAAGATAAAACAAGCAGAATATGCTGAAATGGCAATGTCTTTCAATAAATCAAGACAGTGAGCCAAAGTGAGCACCGATTGATTCCTTTGTTAGCTTCAGAAAATTTTGGCAACTGTAGCGTCAGGAGGAATAATCTTTGCATGTGCCCCAACCCCTTTTCCATTATTCTTTTTCTCAGTGACAGGCCCTATCTTGGGACTTATATTTCCAAATAAATTTTGATCACTGAAAAAAAGCAATCAGTAGAAATACTTCATTAAAATGTGACATGTATTATCTACACATTAAAATCCTATATGAGTGCTTCTCAGTCCGTGATCTCTGACCAGCTGCAGTTCTTGAAAGCCTGTTTGAAATGTTTGACAGACAACAATCTATTAGACAAGTTTCAATGGGTATTTCTGAAAACTCTGGTCAAATAATGTGTGGACTTTTACTTTATCGCCCCCTTTTTTTCTAATGTTATACAATGTTCTTTAGGGTTCCAGAATCCAAATTAGGGAAATGTCTTGATAGACCAGGTTCATTTTGCTGAGTTAATTTTTTTTATTGAGATAGTACCTTAAATGGAAATGTTGCTACTTTGAAAATCTTTGTCAATGTGACCGTTTTAGATGTCATTCCTGACTTACTCGATCCCATTTAATGGATCAGTTTGTTTTGTTTTCTTCATGTAAGAGCTATGAAAATTGTCTCTTGAGTTGACTTAATCTTGGCAGCTTATGCTTTAAGTGAGGACTGATAGCATGCCATGTTGCCAATGAAATCCAGGTACCATCTTTCATCTTATAGGACCTTCACCCCTCTCCCTCAGGAGGAAATTTCAAAATCACAAAAGAGGGTAAAGCAGAGGGCTATTCCTTAGGAATCAATTATAAATGTATTTATATTTACCAGTCAATGAGTTGTGTCACTATGGACAGGCATAGGACTGAGTACTCTGTGTACTGGGTCACTGATTCCATGAAATGGCGTCCAACAGGAAGCTATTGCCATTGTCTCTACAAGGAAGATGCGTGCTAGAGAGAATCATAGCAGGAGACGGTGCAGATAAAATGCGATACTTGAGTCTTGGGCCAAGGGCCACCCTGATGTTATTGTGCATGCACTCAATGCAGCTTTGATTATAGAGATGTCAGAAGACTAGATTAAGCCCTTCAAGACAATTAAAAAGCAACCTTCCCACAATTACCAGGAAAACCAAACCTCTGAACGAAAGCAAATACTTCACAAACCCAAAACTTTTAACTAATATTATTAATGAGCTTCTTGCTAAAAGCATGGCAGGGTCATTAAATATTGTAGCCTCAAATATCACTGTTGTGTCACTAACAGATTTTGGCAGGGAAAATCCTCTGGTGACATTAATTCCATGGAGCCATGAAAAGGATCCTTTGCTAAATGGCAGCCAACAAGGTGGTAATAACGAATCTACCTTGCTCAGCGGGGAGAGTCGAAGGAGCTCACAATCTTCTCTCAGGTCTTCCAACTTTTCAGCTTAAAACAGTGATGTAAGGTTTGCCAGATGGGGAATGCATGTGAAATCAGATGTGTCGGGTGTACAGAAATGACATATTCAAAGTTTGGCCTTCAGGCTCCGCAGTGTATCTGCCAGTGTATCAGCAGCCAGGGGATGGGAGGGCCAGCGTGCGCCTTCCCACACACCTGTGTTGACACTGAGGCCTTGGCAGCGCCTGCCCCATACCAATCCTTCACTCCTAGCTTTGCTGTGCTCTCAGCCATGGCAAGCCGCACCGCCTCTGTGCTTTCACTGGCTCACACTGTTGACTTAGTAGCTCTAAGCTTGGAGTTTAATAGAAATCTGTCTTGTTGAATCCCTCACTTTAGAATGTTACACAGACAGTTTTTGTTTTTTTTTTTTTTAAATCCTGAACTGGAAATGTTTTTTTTTTTCTTGTGTATACCATAGAGCTTTACAAATGGGAGGAAAGGCAGTCTTCATATAGCCTTCTACTTCATATATTTTTCCCAAATAGCATCTCCAGGATTTGAAACAAGTTAACTGTTGTGTGATGTTTCACTCCTTTGGCTTTTTGAGGGGCTTGCCACACAGCCCCCAAATAAATCACACATGGAGGCTTTTTCTTAGTTATGAATGCCCAGCTTTTGTTTGACCAATTTCTTGTCAGCTTTCCTTATCTTAAATTATCCCAACTACCTTTTGCCTCTGGGCTTTTATCTTTCTCTTTCTGTATACCTTTCTTTACTTCTCATGGCTTGCTGTGTGGCTGTGTGGCTGGCCCCTGATGTCCTCCTCTCCTTGTCCTCTTGCTCCATTTTCTCCTCCTTTCAGATTTTTCCTTCTATTTATCCTCTCTGCCTGCCAGCCCCGCCTATCCTTGCTCCTTTCTCGCTATTGGCCACTTATCTCTATATTAGGACCATCAGCTGTTTTAGACAGGCACAGGAACAGAGCTTCACAGAGTTAAACAAATGTAAACAAAAGTCACATACCTGAAAATAATATTCTCCAACAGTTAACAATTTTAGGAACGTAGGTATCAAGAGGGAGGAGAGTGGTCATTGTTAGGACTTCTTAAGTTTCAGGTTCACTGTGTTAAAGCAAGGGGAATAAATAATATCCTGCTTAGGAGTCCAAGCTCCTCATGGTTCCAAGTAGAGCACATATGGGCGCTCTCTGCAGGGCTCTGTTTTGCTGACTTTTATTTGGGTTTGCTTCCTGCCCCCTGAGGGCATCTGATCAGAAAGTGAAACAAGGCAAACAGCTATCTCCTGACAAGGTAGCGGTCTCTCCTGGGGAAGACTGAGGAGACCCACGGACCCTGTGGACAGATCCCCTGTTTTCAATCTAAAAATACTTAGGATGCCCTCTCCAGGAGAGCACATGTCTGAAGAGTATAGAAGAAAGATCTGGGAGGATGAAGAGTGATGAGGAAATGTTAAAGTGTCAGGAGGCCTTATGGAATTCATGTTACCCTTTTACCCATATAGCACGCATGCTGGTTATGAGCTCAAGTCAGCACTATCAGTACTGATAAGTGTACTTATTTGACCAAGATTGGGTAAAGACCACATAATAAAATGTATTTGCTCAGCCAAGTAATTTGGATGTGGGGCTGGAGAGATGGCTCAGCAGTTAAGAGTACCTGCTGCTCTACCTGAAGACCAGAGTTCAGTTCCCAGCACCTGTCTGTAACTCCAGTGCCAAAGAATCCAATGCCCTCTTCTGGCCTCCATTGGCATTGCATGTGTAATGAGAAAAATGAGGTCATTGGCCAGTGTCATTAATCCTTCCTATGTGGGCCTAAAGTTTAATCTTTATAGTTTTTGATATGTTTAAATGTCTCCACTTAAAAAGAAAATATAAAATATATATCTTAAAGAGGTGAACTACCCCTTATGGAGTGTCTGCTTTTAAATAAAACAGACAATTATTATTGCTATTATTATTACTGTTATTGTTATTATTAGACTATTCCAGATTAGAAATTCTGTTTGAGTCAGCAAACTACCCAAAAGAAATTTATTGCATCTTTAGCATACTAAAACTAAACTTACTTTTATTAATTTTTCCTATTAGGTAGGTATGGTGCTAATCCCAGCATGCAGGAGGTTGAGTGAGGAGGATCTGGAATTCCATGCCACCCTGTGCTATACAGTGAGACCATTAAAAACTAAGTATCAGGATCCAACTCACACGCGGAACACTTGCCTAGTGTGAACAAGGCCCTGGGGTTCATCCCTAACACTCCTAAAATTAATTGTAGTAACAGAAATATTTGGTATTAATTATTTTAGGTTTTTGACTGTAACATCAAATTTGCAACAGTTACTTCTTTCATTATCTTCAGCTATGTTTTTAGTTCTTCTAATTCCTTATTAGCAACATTTTCATTAGGCATTGAGTAATAAGAAAATTAACGTTTCCATTAGTGTTAAATTTTAGAGTATTCATTTGGAAGTCACACATTTTTATTTTTAATTAGCATATAAAGTATCAGGTTTCTTTATGTCAATATTATTTGTTTTGTTGATCCTTCCCCCAGCTTATCATCTCTCCATCTGTGTCTTCCACTTTGAAGATTAATTTTTAATTTCTGTGTATGTGCATGAGCCTGGGTGAGTTTCTTTGCCCCACCAAAAAACCAAAATGTAACCTACCCTATTAAAAAAAATACTAAACCCTGTAACTAACATAAATAAAAATAATGGGTTAATATAAACTACAAAAACTAATAAAAAAAACCTAAACTAATGGGCCAATCAGTTTATAACTTATAAAGACTCTCTATATGATTTTCTCTAAAACTAAACAACTAAAAAAAAAAAAACTAAACAAAATAAAAACCCCAACAAACCCAGCCTTCATGTTACACTGTGCAGAACCCCATGGAAGCCAGAGGAGGGCACTGGGTCTCCTGGAACTGGAGTTACAGGCAGTTGTGTGCTGACGGCCAAGCACAGGTCCTCTCCAGGGGCGGCGAGCTCTCTCCAGTGCCACTTTCCAACTTTGTGGTGTTCCTCCATAGCTCCCTTCCTACCTTTCACTCCACTGGCGTGAATGGACAGTGTCAGTTTGGCAGCTGTGTCCAGTGCCTTAGCACCTGCTTTCTTTCTTTTTCTCTCTTGAGGTTCTTAAGACAAGTGAAGGAAGTTCAAATAAGATTCCTTACTGCATCATTCTTAGCTCGGATATTTACATTGAGCGACCTTTGTCCTAATTCTGGTTGTCTTCATGACAGCACCGGAACTGACCTCCCTGTGCTCTCCATCTCTGTGATTTTACCGAAACTCAGGGTTTTAGAATGAGCTTTCATTATGGCCACTCAGCACCTTGCCCCCGTTTCCTCCTGAGCTAGTTCAGCAGACAACTCATTTTCAGCTTTGACCAGATCTTAGACCTTAAATGCCTGACACTGTGTAATCTTAAGTCCAACATTCTAATTTTATTTTAGGAACCACCATGGATTGGCTCCAGGGCCTTTCTGAGCTACAGTTATCTCCAGCCCCCTTTTAACTTGTTTTTAGGTATAGTTGTGCTACGTACTCAGACTGCCCTTGAATTTACTCTGTAACCTTGTTTAATCTTGACTTTGTGCTTGTGGCCCTCCTACCTCAGTCTCTGAGTGGCTGAGACCACAGCCTGTGACACCAGGACTGATATAAGAATCCCATTTTCTTAGTACTATCACTAAAATGTTCAAAGTTTCCTCTCTAGTTCTCAAAATTTATTCATCCTCTTCTATGAGACGTGTAATACCTTGTTCTGCCATCCAGTTTACTCTATCCCTCACAGTCTCTATTCTTCCATGGCATCCCTCCTTTAGCTTAGAGCCTGCAAAAATAGCATTATTGCTCCCTTGTAGACATTATCGACTCTCTTGCTTTGGTCTTTACTATTACCAGGCAAAAGTCCAAATCCCTTCTCATCATATACAGACATATATATATATATATATATGGAGAGATGAATAGATGAATGTAACTGGAGAAAACCTTGGAATGAGTGCTATCACTTTGAAGCCATGACCATTAACTTGTATGGATTGTCTCATTGTCCTGCACGTTCTTGATGTGGGATTCCACTCTGTATGCTGTGAATATGTTTTATTATCATTGGTTAATTAAAGAAGCTGTTTTGGCCTTTGGCAGGGTAGAATAGAAGTAGGCAGGAAAGCTAAACTGAATGCTGGGAGAAAGAAGGTAGAGCCAGGGAGACACCATGTAGCTGTTGAAGGGGAAAGACATCCAGAATCTTTACCACAGGTAAAGCCACAGTCTCGTGATGATACAGAAATTAGTAGAAATTGTTTAACTTAAGATATAAGAGTTAGCCAGAAATATGCCTAAGCTATTGACCAAGCAATGTTGTAGTTAATATAATTTATGTGTGATTATTTGGGTCTGGGTGGCTAGAACGAAAGAGTAGTGTCCACTTACACCTTCCTCCTATAACCCGTCACATTTGCCAGTGGTCGTCAAGTATTACTCTTCATAGAAAAACTATGTATGTTTTTATAATGTTTAAGTTTATATATATGCTCACCAGAGTTTAAGTAGTTCTCAGTTATGTCTGGTATGGTATATGCCCCTTTGAAATTTTTTCAGTAGGAACCAAATTCCTGTTTCCTATTTAAAAACTATTCTATAATTGTTGTAATTGTTCAGCATATATATTTTTAACTCTACCTCAATTTTATTTACCACACAGACATTTTTAAATTTATTACTATTTTTAACTGAAAATAGATTCTTTCCTACAGTATAATCTGATTATGTATTCTGTTCCCCCAACATCTCCCAGATTCTACCCACTCCTCTAACCACCCAAATCCACATCCTTTCTCTGTCACATTACAAAATGACCAGGCATCTAAAAATAATATAAGATAAAAGCAAACAAACCATACTAGAATATAACAAACAAAGTGACAGAAAAAGAGATCCAAACAAAAAGAACAAGAAACACATACAGATACTGAGATACCCACACTCACACTCATCTAAAACACATAAAAAATTGGAAATTATAATAGATAAGCAAAAGATCTCCAGACAAATCATTAGGGGATAAAGAACCTCCAAAAAATACCATTAAACTTGTTTTGCATTAGCTATAAACTACTATGCTTTAAGTGTGGTTTGTATATCCAGTGAGAATCCATTGGAGAAAAAGAATTTTTATTTAGAGAGGCATTATCAAGTGAATATAGCTTCTGAGTTGGGAATGGGGGCATGTGTCTACCTCTCCTCTCAGTGCTGGGACCTGAGCACGCCCTGTGCATGCTGCCACACAGTCCTTGTGAATACACATGCAGGCCAGTCCTGTTATGTCTGGAAAGCCTGAATTCCTTGGTTTCTTCCAATCCCACTGACTCTTAAAATCTTCCCATTTCCTCTTCTGGAGGAGTTCCCTGAGCCCTGATGGGAGTGATTTGGTGAAGACATCCCATTTAGGACTGAGTGTTTCAAGGTCTCTCCCTCTCTGCACTATGTGCAGTTGTGGGTCTCTATATTTGTTCCCATTTGCTGCAGGTGGAAACTCACTCCCACAGCCCTTGTATGACTATTGCATGAATGTGTTCATGGGCAGGACACAACTGCAGGCTGTGGGGTGTAAATGGAGACTTCATGTTTGTTTCCCAGCTGCCCAGACCTGAATAATCACACAGAAACTATATCAATTTCAACAGTGTTTGGCCGATGGCTCAGGCATCTCTCTAGCTAGCTTTTACATCTATTAATCTGTGTATTGCCACAAGGTTGTAGTTTACCAGTAAGGTTCTGGGCCTCCTTCTCCTTTGGCAGCCACATGGCATCTTCCTGACTCTGCCTTCTTTCTTCCTGCATTCAGTTTAGTTTTCCTGCCTACCTATATCTGCCCTGCCATAGACCAAACTAGTTTCTTTATTAACCAATGGTAATAAAACAGGTTCATAGCATAAAGAGGGGAAATCCACAATAGTGGGGTTTCTAGATGGATTAATGTTTCTCTTTCTCCTCTGGCAGTGGGCAGAGTACCTTCCAGTACCATGGACACCAGTCAATAGGGGCAAAGGCTATTGGTAGATACCAGCTTGACTTCTCTGTGGTCAATGAGTTATGAAGATGTCTTCAGCAATAGCGCATTATCATTAGCTTGTGGAAAGCAACCAACAGCCTTGACAATAGTCTGAATTACTTGGAATTTTCCAGGGGGCTCCTTTGGCAACAACTTCATTAGATGAAACCTATTCTTGGCACTGGATATTTCATTTGGTGATAAGAAATGTCTACCTGGGGCTTTGTCCCCACTCATTTGGTGATTCCATTTAAATTTCTCATATATGTGTATATATTTTAAGAAGCTTCTGTTGCATTAGAGTTCTAAATGAGCCCCAAAGTGGCCCTTAGTTTTAGCTGTCCCTCTCTGTATTCCCTCCAGTATGCCTTCTTTCCCTCTACTCCTTGTTTGATCCTCCCATTCCAGTCCCCCTACTACATCCTTTCCTCCTCCCCCTCCCTAGTCCCTTACTCTATTCATAATCTCTATATTATGTAATATAGCCTGCTTATTGAAGATTAACAGTTAGCATCCACCTTTAAGTGAATTTATACCATATTGCCTCTTTGGATCTGGGTTACCTCGCTCAAGATGACTTTTCTTCTGACTCCTATAGCATTAATAGCATCCATTTACCTGGTATTTTCATGATTTCTTTTTTAAAAAAGCTGAGTAATATTCTATTGTGTAAATGTACCATATTTTCTTTACCCATTCATCCATTGATGGACATCTAGGCTTTTTTTTTAAATTTCTAACTATTGTGAAGCAAGCAGCAATGAACATGGTTGAATAAGAGTCTCTGTGGTTGGATGGAGAGTCCTTCGGGTATATGCTCAAGAGTGGTATAGCTGGGTTTTGAGGTAGTTCTATTACTTGTTTCCTGAGGAGCTGCCACAATGATTTCCATAGTGGCTGTGCAAGTTTTCACTCACACTAGCTGTAAATGAATGTTCCCTTTTCTGTACATCTTTGCCAGCATGAGCTGTCACTTGTTTTATTGATCTTGGCCATTCTGACAGATGTAAGATGAAATCTCAAAGTAGTTCAGATTTATATTTCCCTAGTGAGTAATGACGTTGTACTTTTCTTTAAATTAAGGTAGGAAATGAATTACCATCACAATTAGCTTTTATTAAGCAATTGATCAAATTGAAAATTCTTGTATATATTCTGAAAAACAATCATGTCTTTTTTTTAGTGCATAATCTTCAAAGTCAAGAATGGATTCAGCTCAGTTAAAATGCTTTATTCAGTGAAACCACTGTAAAGCCTTTGGGCTTTTGAATGTAACATGGTTTTTACAAGTTGACTCAACTTTCCTACATGTGCTTTAGACAAAAATTTTACTCATTGTCTTAATAAGAATGACCTTTTACTTTGCTGTGAAAGGCATATTATACATTTGGGTGCCCCGGACAGAAAGGCCACAGTGTGGGTAGAGGCATGGTAATATTTAAAGTCATGTAACTTATATGAATCCCACCTTAACAAGAGTGTGTAGCAGTCATATAAGACAAGTCAAGATGTGTAAATTGATTTTTGACTCCTGGAGCAGAGTACATGAAGTAGACAAACATTCCCAGTGTTGAACATCGTAAGTCAAGATGATTATAGGCGTTTTTGAAAGGCAAGACGAACTATCACATAGATATCAATTATGATTTATAAGATATAAAGCAGTAGGACTTGCCTTTAAAAATGAGGAGATGTCAGACAAAACAACTTTATAATAATTCCAAGCGCAATGCCTTAGTGAATACGATCACACTTATCTGGCTACATAACAGCTGTGGTTAAGTCTGCCAGTTCATCCTGACCTCCGCTAACAAAGGAACAAGAGGAAAGAAGAGGCTTAAATACGGGACTTAAATAAAATAAAAGACTCAAAGCTGCAAAAATGGGAATTTTCAAATTTCGCAACTAACTTACTTAGTATTTAGAAATTCAATGTAGAAAGAAAACCTAGTGATCTTTGTATGCCAGAGTTTTTAAAGTACTTTTCTGAATGAGGGTGGTAGGTTTTATGAGCAAAAGATTCTATGGTCAAGTGACTTTAGGAAATACGGTGTTAAAAACCAAACTGACTTATTTGCCACAGGATTTCTCAGACCATTATTGTAAGTTAACGTGTATAAGAAAATTCCAGGTTAGGGAGATGCTCAGTAGGTAAAGCGCTTGCCCCACAAGACCCGAATTTGGATGTCATAACTTATGCAAAAGCAAGATGCAGTAGTGTAAGCATCTGTGATGCCAGTGCACACCTAGTGGGAGCTGGGAGGCAGAGGGAGATGGAAGGTGGAGACAGAAGAATTCCCCTGACTCTTCAGGCCTGTTACCTAAAGTGACCCTGTCTTAAACAAGGTGGAAAGGTGACAGCTGACCCCAAAGTTTGCCTTTTAACTCCCACATGAGCTCTGTGGTAGTATGTGTCCACAGTGGCACACACATAC
This sequence comes from Ondatra zibethicus, assembly GCA_004026605.1. Lineage (NCBI taxonomy): Eukaryota > Metazoa > Chordata > Mammalia > Rodentia > Cricetidae > Ondatra > Ondatra zibethicus. Next base: position 14,126 of record PVIU01011841.1, read on the forward strand.
ACACACACACACACACACACACACACACACCAGCTCACATGCTTGCATATACATTAACATCACAGAGAGAGAAAGGATAGAGAGAAGAAATAGAAGAGAAGGGAAGAGTAGAGAGAACTTTCATATTCCCTAGCATATGTCGGGAGAAATGTTTGACTCAGACTCTAAGTAGATTCTCTGTTGACTGGTCTTCAATTGCTAGGGGTAAGGTCAAGAGTCATTTCTTGTCCAAAGCACAAACACTGATGACTAATAAAGGTATTCATTTTTCTTTGAAAAAAACTAGTCTTGGTAACTCTCTCTCAAGGAGTGTTTTGGTTTGTATTTTGCTACCTTGATAAAGCTAGAGTCATTTGGGAAGAGGGAACCTCAATTGAGAAGGTGTTCTCTCACCCCTAGATTCATGGGTGATCAAGACTATAGGGCATTTTCTTGCTTAATGACTTGGGAGAGCCTGGCCCTTTGGGGGTGGTGTCACCCTTACACAGGTGATCCCAAGTCTTATAAGGAAGCAAGGTGAACAAATCTTGGGAAGCAAACCAGTAAGCAGCATTCCTCCGTGGTCTACATCAGTTCCTGCTTCCAGATTTTGCCTTGTGTTCCTATACTGACTTTTTTTTTCCTTAGTGAACTGTCAGTTGTAACAGAAAATAAACTCATCCTTAGTTTCCTTCGGTCATGTTTTTGTCACAGCAACAGAAACCCTAAGACAAGGAACCTGTACCCACACTTGAGTATGTCTTAATTTCTGCATCTTTTTTTAAAAAAAGATTATTTATGCATTTTATGGACATGAGTGCTCTGTCCTCATGCACACCAGAAGATGGCATCAGATCACATTACAGAGGGTTGTGTGTCACCATGTGGATGCTGGAAATTGAACTCAGGACCTCTGGAAGAGCAGCCAGTGCCCTGAAACACTGTACCATCTCTCCAGTCGAATTTCTGCATCTTTTTGGGGAAATGACACACAGTACTCCACTGTGCCACACAGCATTCTGGGGGCTTTCTTTTCTTTAACCTTTGTGTTTAATATTATGTCTAATTGCCTTTTTACACCCCAAATCTGCCTCACAAAGCAAATAAAAATAAATGAAATTGGTGTGCTTTGAATAACGGTTTACAAAGAATTTTTGAAATATCAACTCATTAAATAGATGAAAATTTGTTTTTTTTGTTTTAAGCAATTACATAGAACCTATATTCTAATATTACAAAGACCACTGTCACCTTAGTATAATAAACTTGTTTAGCTTGATAAAATTGGCCTAAATATTTGAATTTTAGATAAGAAAAAGCCTTTGTGTTGGTAGTAATTGAATTTCACAAACACCTGGAATGTTTATACATTGTGGGAAGCCTTGAAAGACCAAATGACAAAAAAACTTACAGCTGATTGCCATACAATTAAAACACGTTTTGATTTCCACAGGCCAAGCATCTGCTAATGGTTTTATCCCATTTCTTAAACAGTTATGCCCAGCTGTAGCATTTTAGTGTCTGCAGGGAAATACTGAGCTAAGGTTTCTCCTGACATGTGTACTCTGGCATTTTCCTTAAAAACAGTTCATGGGAAATATGTTCTTTCTTCATCTGTCCTTGGGCTTCCTCGTGGTACTGCACCAAGAATTTTCAATGAGAAGTACCCAAGAGATGGCTGTGGAGGTGCTGCCTGAGAGTGCCTATCTTGTTAAAAGGTGAATTGAGAAACATGACATATTAATGGCTTCTCAGAGCAAAGGTCAATTTGCCAATTGGGCCGCTCTGAATCAGAAGTGATTTAGGGCTGTGTAAAGGGATGTTCTCAAGAGGATGGGCCCGGAATTAAGGCCCAACAGCTGATTGTTAGCTGCAGTTACACGGCTCCTTTACATGGTTCTTTCCTATGGGAAAAATCACTACTTGTATATACAGGTGCCTGCTTCATTGTGTTTGAACTTAGGATTCCTTTGCCTCTAATAGAAACATTTACAAGAAACACTTCAAGCTCAGTTTTCTTAGTTTCATGCTTTAAGCAAAATTTAAGATTGTTTTCTGGATTTCACTAGCTGTATTCACTTAGATCTTTCTCAGGACTGGCTTTCATTTTAATTTGCTTTAAGAATTTGATAAATTACTTTTAAAAAATGTTTTCAGGATATGTCACAACTCTCAAAATGCTTTTCTAGTTGCGGTGCATGAATTAAATTATGAAATTCTGGTGCTCTTATGTTCTGATCATTTGCTTCTCAATTCAGTCTACAAAGAATATTTATCATAAAATATATTAAAGGTCATTATCTGTGGATAGGGCTGGGCATGGTGGCATGCGCCTTTAATCCTCCTACGTGGGAGGAAGAGGCAAGTGAATCTCTATGCATTTGGTGTCAACTTGGTCTACATAGCTAGTTCTCAGGCTGTCAGGCCTACTTAGGCAGACTTTGTCTTAAAAAACCATTTTACATTAAATTAAGTCATAAATCAATTAAGCAATTAATTGCTATTGTTACAGACTAAGTGTCATCCAAAGATTATGTTCATTAATTCTAGAATAGCATCAAAAAGCCAAACAGACATATTTCTAGTCTGTTAGTCTGTAAGCACGTGTGTACAGATGGTTTTTCTTCATGACATAGCATCATGATTGACAGCTTGGAGGGCCCAGTCCCAGCCCTGATTGAAGAAGTCCACATTGTGGAACAATTTTTGTATCAGCAGAGGCAGCCAGTGTGTGAATTTCAGGTTTTACCTATAAACACAGAGTTCAGGCAGTATGCTTTATCTAAAAGGAGGATGTAGTTGTGAAATTCATATTAGGTTGATTTGGGAATATTCTCCTATCTCACAAAGCCAAAATAATGTGATAAGATAATCATCCATTACTAGAAAAATCTCTCTGCAATGCATATAAAATATTCTAATACTTCCAAGATCTGTGACTGTCAGTGAAGCATTGGTTTTTCAACTTAAAACAGTTGAAGTGACTGCAGATTTGTACTTAACTTAGCTAAAGGCATGTTTTAGAATTCCATTGATAGAGTAGATCTCTTTTATTGTGTTTCCAACACATATATGAAGTGATTTTGTTAATGTAATTTTTTTTCTTGAAATAATTCAAATTGATGATTACAGCCACTAAATTGATGTGGGATTCCCCTCTGTACTTTGTAAATATGTTTTAATAAATTATAATATTCTTTGGCCTATCACAGGGCAGAATAGAGATAGGCAGGAAAACTAAATACAGGGAGAAAGAAGGCAGAGTTAGGCACATATCATGCAGCTGCTGGAGGAGAAAGATGCTGAAGCTTACCTGTAGGCCACAGCCTTGCGGTGATACAAAGATTAATAGAAATGGGTTAAGATGTAAGAGTTAGCTAATAAGAATCCTGAGCTAATAAGCCAAAGAGTTTAAGTAATTAATATTGAGCCTCAGAGTGGTTATTTCATAAGGTGGCAGTGAGAAGGACCAGGTGGGTGGAGAGAAACCTGTCCAGGGGATCAGCAGAATGGAGAATATTTGCAGCTACACTAAGGGTTGATGACAATTTTGGTTTTTGAGACAGGGTTTCTCTGTAGCTTTGATGCCTCACCTGGAACACACTCTTGTAGACCAGGCTGGCCTTGAACTCACAGAGATCTGCCTGCTTCTGCCTCCCAAGTGCTGGGATTAAAGGCTACCACCACCCGGCTGATAACAGATTTTAAAAATGGAAAGAAGCACCAAGAATGCTTATATTAACTCATTTTACAGGTTGAGGAATCCATGTGTAACCTCACAGGCTAAAATCTGACTTGGTTAACAGTCACACACTGATTAATGACAGGGCTGAGACTAAAGATTTGGTGTCTCTTTCTCTAAACTAAAAATAGAAAGTATGCCTGAATTATTTTATGTTGGTAAGTGTCACCCTCCATTTTCCCTCTGCTCTTTCTGTGCAACAGAGGCTTTCAGTAGGTGCCTAGTTTATATTTAAGATCAGCTTACAACTGATATTAAAACTCCCAAGGAAAACCATCCTGGGAAGTAAAGAGCCAGTATTTACTTCTTTGTTTATTAGTAATTTCAAAATATTGTGATACCTTTTCTGAGTGATTATGTGAGCAAGAGTTACTAAAACTGAATAGCAAGAATGATGTGGGATTCCCCTCTGTATGCTGTGAATACCATTGGTGAATAAAGAAACTGTCTTGAGCCCATAATAGGAAAGAACTTAGGTAGGCAGGAAAAACTAAACTGAATGCTGGGAGAAAGGAGGCAGAGTCAGGGAGCCGCTGTTGGAGACAGACGTGCTGAAACTTTGCTGGTGGGTCACAACCTCATGGTGATGCACAGATTGACAGAAATAGGTTAAATTAATATGTAAGAGTTAGCCAATAAGAAGCTAGAGCTAAAGGGCCAAACAGTGATTTAATTAATGTAGTTTCTGTGTGATTATTTTGGTGTCCAGACAGTTGGGAACCAACAAGCGGCCTCCTCCTACAAATTGTCACCAACATGGTGGACAAAATCCACATAAAACCTGATAGGGCTTGGAAAAGAGTTCTAAACACTAAAAAACAAAGCTTAGCTATATTTATTTTCCCAAATGGACTTTGCTGGCTGGCAGCATGCTGTAGCTTCTTTGAGAGAGGCTTTCCTGACTCAGTGGTAACAGAAAAAAAAGTCATGATTTTGAAATACCGGCTTTCTGGGCCATGCTGCCAGTGTGAATTCTGACTCTTTCTGGAGGTCTGACTATGGAACATTTGAATGGGGTTTGTGGGCCCAGGTGCTTCTATGCCTGCCTGGGAAAGTAGCTGAGACCATGCCTGCAAATCAGCACCCCCCCACCTGGGCAGGCTGCGGGATCAGTACTCTGTCAATTCTAGAGTTTTGGAAGTTGTTTATAATGCACTTCTAGTTTACATAGGTAATATTATATCCTTCTGAAGTCTTTAATGGAGTTAAAGAATAGTAGATAGTTATAGTTATAGCTTTCCATTGATATGATCAAAGAGAAAATAGATATAAATATTGTAACTGTAATTCTTGCTTGATAACTGTTTTGTTATATGTAATTTTGCTATGTTAAAGTTAAATCCTTCCTTTTTGCTTATACAGAAAAGGGGAAATGGTGTAGGAGGTCCTTCTGCTTATGTGTTGCTTTAATTGGTTAATCAATAAAGAAACTGCTTGGGCTGATAGGGCAGAATTTAGGTAGGCAGAGAAGACAGAACTGAATTCTGGGAGGAAGGAAGCAGAGTCAGAGAGAGCCGCCATGGATATGCCATATCAGACATGCTAAATCTTTCCCAGTAAGCCACAACCTCGTGGTGAACACAGATTAATAAAAATGGGTTAAATCAAGATGTGAGTTAGCCAATAGGAGGCTAGAGCTAATGGCCAAACAGCGTTTTAATTAATACAGTTTCTATGTGATTATTTTGGGTGTAAACTAGCCAGGTGGCTAGAACAAAGGACCCGTTCTCCTTGCAACAATAAAAGACCTCTAAATGAGTCACAGTGTTGGGTAAATAGATGTAGGCTTGGGAGAGAGAAGAAAATGAATATAGACATAAAAAGAGGTGAATTTTTTTTTTAAAAAAGGTAAAGTCTTTAAAGAGACAGAGTACAGCCAATCATAGATTAAAAGGAGTAAACAAAGAATAAGCCACGTAAAGATGGAAAATTTACAAAGAGTCTGTATTATTTATATTATTGTGTTTTCTTTGATTTTTTTTTTGACTGTGAAGGAGATAAGTACAGAGACACATTTCATTACATGGGCTGTTAAGTTAAACCAGCATGTATATTATAAAAGTATCTTGACTTCAGAATTTGGGTCTAAGGATATGTTGCTTTGGAAAAGAGGTCCTTCTTTTATTTCCACAAAGGATGAGAAGCTATGGAATCCTTCTAGACTAATGTGGTTTGATGAACCAAGACTTCCTGAAAGGTTGCCTTGGATATCCCTTAAAAATTACTTCACCCAATAAACAGCAGGAAGAAGGTTGCACAGAACTACACCCATATTCCCAAATATTGCCTATAAATGTTTACTTACATTTAAAAGAGCATATGCTATAGAGATTTGCATTGATATGGATCTTGGTTTATTGATACAAATTTAAGGTCAATTTTGTTATATAGTATATCTCTATTTCAGATCTTTATTAAGGTATTGTGTTTGTCCGGCTCATTAAGAAATGTAATGTATAATTAACAAATATAGGTTAATAGATAATCATCTGTAATAGTCAAGCTTATAGACATGTTAATTAGATTTTCTAGATGTGCAGATATGTATTTCTGATAGATAGGTATTCTTCAAACCTTTCAAAGACTACATAATATGGCATTTAAAATGTTTTAAGAATTTACATCTTATCATGACAATGAGACACATCTGCTCCTGGCAGCTCCAATCTACTTCAAGAGGAAGATGGACATCAAAGAGACTCCTTATAGAGTTGGTTAGCCATTTGGCCAAGAAACTGCTCTTGCCTGGACTGCCCTGGACTGCTTGATGAATTGGACATGCAGGACCCACAGAGAAATGACTGCTAAATTTGCCTAAAAGTGAGATGATCCTTCAGAGTTCCTGCTTTATGAAAGAGTCTGCTAGATATTCTGCAAGACACAGAAGGAAGTGACTGACAAACTGCCAATATAAGCAGAACTGTCTTTGAAATTTCCTGCTTCATGGAAAAGTCTGCCAGATCCTATGTGTCTGTAGGCTGAAGATGGATGCCACAACAGTATAGAAGAACTTTGGGTGACTGTTCAGGCAGCGAGAGTCTCTGTCAATTCTAGAGTTTCAGAAGTTGCTTACAAAGCACTTCCTGTTTACTTAGGTAATATTATATCCTTCTGGGGTCTTTGATGGCGTTGAAGAATAAAAAATAGAATGTCAATATAGTTTTTGTTAATTATGATAAAAGATAAAATAGATATAAATATTGTAACTATAATTCTCACCTTATACCTGAATTATGGTATGTAATTTTACTATGCTAAAGCTAAAACCTTCCTTTTTATTTAAACATAAAAGGGTAGGTGATGTGGGATTCCCCTCTGTATACTGTGAATATCATTGGTTAATAAAGAAACTGTCTTGAGCCTGTCATAGGGCAGAACTTAAGTATGCAGGGAAAACTAAACTGAATGCTGGGAGAAAGGAGGCAGAGTCAGGGAGAAGCCAGGGAGCTGCTGTCGGAGACAGACGTGCTTAAACTTTGCTGGCGGGTCACGACCTCATGGTGATGCACAGATTAATAGAAATGGGTTAAATTAATATGCAAAAGTTAGCCAATAAGAAGCTAGAGCTAAAGGGCCAAACAGTGATTTAATTAATGTAGTTTCTGTGTGATTATTTCGGGTGTCTGGACAGTCGGGAACCAATAAGTGGCCTCCTCCTACACAAGAAAGAAGCAGGAGTCTTATTTCCTCTACAGTGTCCTGAAACTCCACAGATTTCTGGGATCTGGAACTTAAGGGAGGATTTTATTGTACTTAAACTCTTTATATGGGTGTGAGCAAGACCTATAAAAAGGTGCTCACCCTGTTCATTGCAGTAATGTCATAACTGAATTTCTGACTTTCTCCTTTTTCTGACCTTGATGAGGTATCAGAGGTTGAAAGGAAATCCAGAGTGATATTCCTATGGTTTCTCTGACAATGTCACCCATTAAGTGTTCTTGGAATAGTTAAAATGCCATCAAAGATGATTGCTCTCCAAAGAAAAATCTCTTATGCCCTCCAAGAAATGTAAGTTTTGGAAATTTCACTTAATAAAACACCTTGGCATTCAGGCCATAGTGACATAAGCATTTTATAAGTGCTTCAGTGTATAATCACAAAGAACACAGCAGTAGAAAATGCTTGACCTTCTCCTAGGCACAGTCAGGAGAAGTAGCTCTCAATATGGTGGCATTGGACAGTGTTTGTACTGTTTGGTTGTCTACTTAATGGAGCCTAGCATGTCTATAAGGTGTCATTGTCTTCATGTTAGCTGAGCAAGGCAATCTTCTCAATCTTTCAACATCCATTGAATGCTGAAGCCAAAATAACACACTTTCTCTGTTATACACTGTTAATTTCAGCTACTGTGTAACCGCAATGGCCCAATGCAATGAATTATTGAAGAAGTCTTATATTAAAAATTAACTTTTTCTAAAAATACCTAAAGTATATCCCCTGAATTTACTCCATAAGCTGTACTGTTGTATTAATAAATACATTCTGTAAATGTAAGAACAGCTCATTTACCTGCAAGGGTATACCTGAAGTAAATACTAGTAACAAAAATTATTTACATTGTCTCCATTTAAACTTTTCCTTGCAATATTTGCCACATTCTGTATGGAAAATTTATTAAACAATTTTTCTTTTTTTAATGTGAATGTAATTGTATTGCAGATAAACAATTACAAATTTCAGTTTCGATTAAAGTAGCAATTGTAAACACCACTGTTCCTGTTTTAGTGTGTATACCTTATGTATCTGTGCTAGAAGAAGAGACACATTTATCCAGAAAGTATTATACAAACTACATTTCTGGATAAAAATAACTCAAATTGATGAGAGGCCCCTCTTTACAAAAACAATCTCAGCTAAAATATGTAGAAATATTGCAATCATTAACAAAGTATGTTTTAAAATCCCAATGAAATGACACATTGAGTTATTAACACCAGTGAATGCCTAAGCGAGCAGAAGGAAGACTGATAATGATTTTCACAGCGGAAAGAGCAGGCTGTCCTCTCTTAAACTCAGAGTCCTTAAGCAGCTTTAGCTGGGCCTGATGTGTTTCTGGATCCACTGCCCCATACATTTCCACCATGTATTATTCTAGCTGGGAAGCTAACCTTGGCTTTGAGAGAGCCCTGAGTTCTAGCTATAGCTTTCAAGACCTGTGAGAAAGGAAATAAAGGCGAAAAGGACCACCAGCAGGAAGCAATCAGGCAATTTATAACAGAGAATTCTCAGAGAACAGACACAGTTTCTCTAAGTCAGCAGTATCACTAAGTAGGGTAGGTTGCAAGGGGATCGCTACCGAATAACACAATTTAAAAAATGAAATTAAATGAAAGGGCATTATGGCTCAAACTTTAGTGAAGATGTTTTTGAAGCTGATTGTGTATGGTACCAATACATTGTTACAGTACCAGATGATGTAACTAAGTATTATTTTCCTCATATCTCTAGAAATATCTTAGGGTAAAATTAATATTACTCAAAGAATTAATTTTAAAATGGAGAAAAAAAGGAAAAAGTGAAATGGAATATAAGAAGCCATGGTAAAATGGCCAAGTTTTAGTCTTTATCCTAATACATTTTGGTGTATCAAAAGAATTTCTAAATAATATAGTCCCAGGCCCTACCAGCTATCACTATGTAGCCTAAGCTGCTTTTAAATCCACAAACTTCCTGCATGAGATTTGAGATTGCATGGCTGGAAGGACTCAGTTTCGTTCCTTGCAGTGCATTGCTACTCTGCTGTAGAGTGTTGGGTGATAGCACTCTAAATTTAATTCTTGGGCTGAAGTATGTTATTTGGAACTTATGCTTGAGAACATTAGAATGTGCATCATAGACTTATGTTTTGTATGCTTGTTTCCCACCCAATAGTGATGTTTTGGAGGCTGTGGAGCCTTTAAGGGGTAGGCTACCGGGGCTGAGTCCTTGGGGGTATATTATCCTGCTGTTCTCTTTGCTTTCTGATAAGTCATAATGTGAATACTCTGCCTCCTGCTCCTGCTGTGAGCTGCTCTGCCAGGGCTTCCCCATCAGGATGGACTAAGTTCTCTGAAATTCTGAACCCTAAAATCCTTTCCCTTTAGCTGTTTTGCTAGGTATTATATCACAGCTACATGACTAGTCGCTAACACAAACTGATTAGCTAAGCTGCAACGTAAGCAGATTAGTGACTTTGAGTTCTCTTTGCTTGGTCTAAAATAATATTTTAGTCCTTGGTAATCAGAAGACAGTAGTGGGAATGGAGACATTTTGGTGAAATTCTCCATCAAGAAGGGCACTGCATACCTCTCAATTCTTATTCCCATAGTGGACACCTTCCAATATCAGTGGCTTCCATACCCATAGGGTTAACTGTCTGTGGCCCAGATTCTCTCTGTGTTGTTAGATAGTGCTTCTGAGATGTAAAAGCTGAGAAGCACAGTTTCTTCTTCAGCCTTTGCTTTCAGATTATGTTGGGAAGTACTTCAGGCCCGACTGCTAAGGGAACACAGCATAGCTCAGTTCTGGTGGTGTTTAAGGACTTTAAGACCTACAGGCTAAGTGGCCTTTGATTGCCAGAAAGGAAAGTTCTAGTCCTAACATTCTCCTGGGGAAAAGGCGTTGGTGGGATGATTGACTTGCACAAACACAGTGTAGTGGAGCAAGATTTGTCTTCTGTTATTTGACTTGCACAAACACAGTGTAATGGAGCAAGATTTGTCTTCTGTTATTTGGCCAGGGTTCTGATTCATCTCTGCATTTAAGTGAGTCAGGCCTCTGTCCCCATGACTCTTCTCCATCACAGACCACTTGAGCTCTGGAGAGGTCTTGGCTGCCAAGAGTTATGTATCGAGACCACTATTCAGCCTGGTCAGCTCTAGTTGCTTTTTTTTTTCCTTACACATGTTCCATAGCCTTTTATGGGGTAAAATTAATCCATTGGCCCACTTAAGAAAAATGCATTTAGTCCATTGTCCTGCGTTGACTGGGGCCCTCATTATTTGAGTTTGAGTCTTTCTGCTGGTCTAGGTGGTGTGTTGTAAGATATCAGGTATGTGCAGAAGCAGGACCCAAAGAGGGAAGAGGCTTTATGCTGAGACCTGGCCAGTTTCTCTGGGTGCTGTGCCTGGGTTCACAACCTCCTCTTACTCCTGCAAGCCAATTTAATTCGTTGGCATCAAGGCCTATATGCTATATTTAAGAATAGCTTAATGATCAATAAAGATGATTGAAGCTTACTCAACCCTATCTTTAACTGTTCAGAATTTGCAACAAAATAACTTACTTCCTTATAGTAGCATCCTTATTGGAGAATTTAACATACTTAATTTCTAATGAGAACTCCCTTTGAAAAACCCCGACCCAAAATAAGGCTTAGATTCTGCATTAGCTTATAAAGGTCAGAATGAGGACAAGTCGTAAACAAGTCCAGGTACAGCCCGCTGGCAGTTGATTGGGGAGCCTGTGGGCGGAATACAGAATGTAAACTATCATGACCCCCAGAGTACTAGAATCAGCCATAGCAGATGTTTGTGGTTTTTCAAGGGAACAAACAGCCATGTCCCTGGGATGACCTCTATGCTTGGTTTGAAATAGCCAATAGAATGCTTGTTGCTATGCAGAAGCTTATGTAACCTCCTCTACCCTATAAAAGCACTGTACCCCAGAAACCCAGCGCGTTCAGTTAGCTGAAGCTGCTGATTGCCCGCAGGCGCCTGTGTGATTCAATAAAAGACCTCTTGCTCTTTGCATCCAGTGGTCTGCTGTCGGTTCTTGGACTGGGGACTCCGAGGGTCTTTCACCTTGAGCCTTTAAGATTGTTTTTCTCAACTTTCTGGAGAATGTGAAAATACATACTAAGTCTTATACCTGAAGCATGACAATGTTTCTTACTGTGCAGGGATTACTTTTGATTTTTAAAAATTATGAATTTTTTTGATATTTTACTCAAATATGAATGTTACCATCAGTTTGACTTTTTGAAACAGAGTGATGAACATCTGCCTATTATTATTATTATTATTATCCTTATTATTATTATTTTGCAGATACTATTGTTTGATGGTTAACAGAAAGAAGTAGGGAGAAAGATAGCTATAAGTTCTCTCCTGTTCTATCCTCAGATACTCTCTGAGTGTCAAAAAGACAGAGAAGGATTCTAGCTGAGCCCTCCCACAGCTGCACATCCTGGTTATTAGATTATAGCCAAGATTATAAAGATAGCAGAAGGTTAGGGGTTAAAGATCAAGATCTCTGTACAGCAAGGACTATGAATGTGACCTGCTATGAAAACTTGGCCCACAATATGTAAATAACCGGCCTTTGGGCAAAGAAATGCCCATGCCTCAACCACTGACGAGATACACAGTATCTGGAAATGGATAAGCAGGACTATCAAATCCTGCCAAGACAGGGTAAGACGGTTTGGAAAAATTTCCTGCCTTTGAAAATGGTCTGTCAGTTATTCTAGGCCTTAGCTAAAGTTGTTTGCTTCAACATCGCAAATGAGACTTTGGGTGATTGCCCAGGTAGCCAGTTGTCTCTGTCATTTGTTGCACATTTTGGAAGTTGCTTGATTGTACTTCCTGCTTACTCTAGAAATATCATTTCCCTTCTCAGATCTTTGATGGGGTTGAAGACTAGATAGTTGTAGTTACTTTCCTCTCATGATTTGGCCAAGTTATTTATTATACAAGACTTAAACTAGTTAGGATAGGATAATTATTGAATATATTTGTTTTTATTGTATATAATTTTGTATTAGGCTTAGAACTCTCTTATTTAAACAAAAGGGGGTGGTGCTGTAGGAAGTCTTACAGCCTGTGGTTTCCTGCCCCCTGGGGCGTGGCCTCTTATACTATATATGCTGATGTAGAGTTTGTGTCTGGCCTCTTTTCTGGCCTCTCTGTTCTGGTTGCTGGATTCGGTTTCTGTTCTCCATTCAAGTAGAGGATTCTGATTTGTGAGTTTACCCTTAAATAAATAACCATCTACTTCTCAATTCTGAGCTAGTGTGGGATTTCTTTCAAACATCCTTCCACAGCTAATAGGCCAGGAGATTGAGATTTTGAGACTTTTTCCAGAGAATCAAATCAAGTCCTTGACTAGAGGCTTATGGTCTCTGCTTTGGCTGCTTAGCATATGAATGGGTCATTTTCAGGTGAGTTTTTTGCTTTTGTTTTTAACTGTCTTTAGTAATTAGCTAACCATAGTAGGGGAAACTGTTGCAGGGAGGCTGCTTGTTTGTTCCCAGCTGCTCAGCCCCCAAATAACCACATAGAAACTGTATTAAGTAAATCACTGCTTGGCCCATTAGCAATAGCTTCTTATTGGCTAACTCTTATATCTTAATGTAACCCATCTCTATTAATCTGTGTATCACCACATGGTTGTGGCTTACCAGCAAGGTTCTGGCACGTCTGTTCCTGGTGGCAGCTACATGGCATCCCTTGACTCCACCTTCTTTCTCCCAGCATTCAGTTTAGTTTTCCCTGCCTAGATCTGTTCTGCCCTGCTGTAGGCTCAAGCCAACTTTCTTTATTCATTAATAGTAATCACAGCATACAGAGAGGAATCCCACATTAGAAATCCACTCAAGGGTTAGAGATTTCAGTCTATCACTCTTTCCTCAGCCTTTCCAGTGGATGTTTTTACAATAATGCTCTGTATGTTGTACGTTTCTATGATTGCAGAGCTGTCAGACTCTGGTACCCATGTCTTGTACATCTGTAACTGGACAGATCGGATTCTTGAAAGTAGCAGATTGCTTGATTCTTTCTGTTCTTCCTATTTCAATCAATGTTATCAGCATTCATGATCAGCTGAATTCTGTCCGAAGAGACACCCTAGATCCCCTCCCTGCTTAGTTACATCCCACATATCCTACACACCAAGAAAATCTGCTGGTTCTACCTTTAAATTGGACCTCTAATCCTCAAATTATCTTCACCTCTGCTTTCCTACACTAAGTTGCCATGCAAGTACTGTTTTAGTGATTAGAACATAATAAATATTCAACATTTGTGGAATTGATTGATATATGTTGTCAGAAAAGTTAAATAAATTGTCTTTGACAATGGAAAAATATTAATTCTAGTGTATCTAGTTCCAAGTCCAATAATTTTCTCATTATGAGGAGATATGTATCCATTCTACTGTATATTTATAAGATGAAAAATTTGAATTTATGTGACATATGTTATTTCATTGTGGTGAAGAATATGTAGATATTTATACAAATCTAATGTTCTTCCAAGATGATAAAATTCAGCATTGCATTTTATAATGAAGGTGGTAAGATGGGGGAAGGAAGAGTATTTAATTTGGCTGAAGTTATTTCCTTCCTAAGTGTACACTTACATGACTTACTTTCCTAACAAAATAGGACCTACAGCAAGAACAAATTTTGCCTTTATATTTAAAATAAGCCTTTATGAAATCATAAAAGAAATATTACAGACACATTTAGCAGCCAATTCTTGGTCATTGTAAAATTTTAATGGGAGTTGAAACTTAACAGTTGTCAGTTTTCTCTTTGTTTAGAGAAAATTCCTCCATTTCTACTTAGATAATCTTAGAAGTCACGTCAAAACTTACTTTTGTCAAAAGTTTCTCAAAGTAGACAGCAGTGGGTGGAGTGATTGGAGGAGGAGATAAGGAGTTCAAAGTCAGCCCAGGCAACACTATTTCCTGGTTTAAAGCATGAAACGAAACAGTATTTCTCAAAGGTAGGCAATTTCAGTTGGTTAACAAGTGGAGGTGGTGGGAGCCATGTGGGACCCAGGTCCCAAGCAGTTGCTTCCTTTGTGTTCTCGTCTCCTGCATGGAAAGCAGCTAGCTTTCCTCCAGTCCATATTTTATTAATTTCTCCTTGAGAGAGACAATTAAAAGCTACTGCTTATTATTTTTACATGCAAGAGCCCCATGTCCTTTATTAAAACATAATCTGCAGCTTTTAATCTGTGCAAGTTTTACTGTATTAATAAAATTAGTCTCTGCCGAGTTAGTGTTTTCAGTCGCAGTGCTTCTGTTAGTCCCACGCATTGAATCTTCTCATTTTTTAGGGATAACCTGTTATTTTTGTTGAAGTGGCTGTCAAAGCAGTGGCAAATTTACTGTAAGATGGTTTAATATTTGTGGTGTTTGGCACTGTATTCAATAAGTCTTTAATTGCGGCTGCTAGAAATGCACGTTCCATCTGCCTCACACATGCGTCCTAGTGAGCATGGCACCAGCGCATGTCTGTTTCCGATGCTCATGAATAAGATACTAACAAACCCACAATATTGGTACAGACTGTTCTGGAGCAGGTTCTAAAATGTTAACCACAGGAAGTGATTATTTTTCCTTTTTCTTAGAATCATTTCCCTCCTCGCCAGTCTCCTACGTGCTCACTGTGGCAGTTTGGATCTTCTGGAGCATTAAAGTCCTCCAAGTTACTCTTATAACCAAGTGGAAGGTGATCTTAGTCATTTAGACAAAGTTCAGAATAGAATCTGCTAAAACAACAGCTATCTAATTGTTTTATTGTTCTAATTGTTTTATTATAATTTTAGTAAAGCCCATTGAAACTTGTAAACTGTGTAGTCACAGCACATCCAGCTAAGTGCATTGGGACCAGTGTTTCTGATAATTTGTAGGATAATTTCAACCCAGAATCCACTTAAGACATTTATTACATTTTTACGTATTTTGTTCTTGAATGGGTGCATGCATTCTATGGTGTGCTTGTAGATATCAGAGGATAAATTGTGGGAGTAAGTTCTCTCCTCCCATGTGGGTCTCAGTAAGTAAGCTCAGGTCACCAGCCTCGAGGGCAGGAGCCATGAATGTCTGCAACACCTTGTAGCCTCCAGAATCTACTTCTGTTAACTCAGGTATTCTACTGCTCTCTCACATCCTTTCTTATGTTTCTTCATTTTCCTCTTAGCATGCGTTTCCTTGATTTGTTTCTTTTGATTTTACGAGGCCTTTAAAAACATCTAGACAGAAGTTTCTGTCCTTCCCCAGTCCCGCAAGCATTCAGTCCCAACAAAACACACAGAGGCTGATATTAATTATAAACTGGTTGGCCTATTAGCTCAGGATTATTATTAAGTAGTTCTTACTTAAATAACCCATAATTCTTGTCTATGTCAGTCACGTGGCTTGGAACCTTTTCTCAGTGCAGCATTCTCCTCTTGCTTCCTCTGCATCTGGCTGGTGACTGCACACTGAGCCTTTCTTCTCCCCAGAGTTCTCCTAGTCTGGTCGCCCTGCCTATTATTCCTGCCTGGCTACTGGCCAAATAGCATTTTATTAAACAAATATGAGTGACAAATCTTTACAGGGTACAAGAGCATTATCCCACAGCAAAACCAAGTCATGCTTTGAAATTAAAGTATAATTACATCATTTCATCTTCTCTGTCCTCCCTCCAACTGTTTCCATGCACCTATCCCTTGTTCTTTTTTCAAATTCATGGTCACCATTTTTTAATGTTGTTACATGTACAAAAATACCAATAACAATATATATTTATATATATTCTAAAATATATAAATATAACCTGCTCATTCATTATGAAGTTACTTGTATGTATATGATTTCAAGGATTACTATTTAGTATTCGACAACCAATTCTGGGGCTCTTCCCTGGCTTTTTGTTATTTGTTGCTAATTGTCTACAATTTAGGCCCCATGAGATTTCCCCTTCCATGCTTGCTAATCTGTTGGTGTCATTCTTTCTCCAGATCTTGTTTAGGTGGCCCTGTTGGTTATACTTTATGGGTGTAGCTTCTCTGACGATTCTAGGAAACAAAATCTCACAAAAATCTCTGTTCTCTGGTTCTTACAATCTCTCTGCCCATTTTTCACTATGATCCCTGAGCCTTAGGTACAGGAGGTGTACTCTAGATGCATCAATTGATGCTGGACACAATGCAGTCTCTTATTCTCTGCATTTCAATTGTTTGTGGTTTGTTTTTTAATGGTCTCTGAATGTTGAAAGTAGATGTTTCCATGATGAAGGGGTGAGGACACTCATCTGTCAGTATAAAGTTAAATATCTAGAATGTTGTTAACAATTATGTTAGTTTAGTAATGGGGAGGTCCTCCTCCAAAACTCACGACTTCCCCAGTCCCAGGTAGCTGTCTAGACTTCCAATGTCAGAAAAGATTTCTGTAAAATTGAGTAGGTCTTCAGCCCTAGTACCTTTCGTTGTTGCCAAGGTCTCTGTGCCACTAGTGCACCCTTGGGGAGATTTTGCCATTTTGGTCATTGTTTTAGTCTCTAGGCATTGTAGGACTATTGATTGCTTCCCTCTCTTGGAAGCTGTCATGGCACCTTTTACAGGTCATAACCCGCTTAGATTCTCAGAGTATCATGTCCGAAGTGCTCTATTTCTTTCTCACATTTATGGTTGACACAAACTTTTTTGGTATATGACCTTGTACTTCTCAGCACAGTTAATCACAAGCTGTAGGGGTAAGAGAGTAAAGCTCTAGAAGAGCTATGAAAACAAGAAGTACAGTTTTAAAACCAAAGGAAGATTCTAATCTTCCTGACAAGAGGTGGCTATTTCCATAGGAACTGAAAGGTGAAGTCAGGGGTAACCATGATTTCACAGAGGAACAGAAGATCAAGAGAGAGCCTTGCATTTTGCAGAAAATTGAACTAAAACATTATTCTACCAGTACTAATACCCTAATACAATCCTTCCCTCTTAGATAATAATCTACAAAATAAAGTTAAAACCTTCTAGTATAGCACTCACGGGACTTTACATTCTGAACTTAAGGTCACTTCCTCCAGTTGCCAACCTTACTTTCCTGGTAAGTGTCCCTTCAGTGTAAATGACCATTTGGTAAGAGACCAAAGTTCTCTTTGCCGGCATAGACCTTCTTCTTCCACATTTCTTTTGGTGACCAGCTCTTGGTCATCATCCATCACCCAGGCACATTCCTCTGTGCTCTCTGAAGTTTATAAGGACCCAATAGGCCTATGTAGAACTCTTTACATGGTTTGTTATATTCTTGCAATTCTCACAAGGACCTGTACCATATTGATGCTAAGAGAACTGGCATCTCAATGGGGACTTCTACTCTAATATACAACCCAACCTGAGGCCCTTGGCTTGTGTGCTGTTATGCAAATTAGCGCTGGGACATATCTATCAGGGTCATAGGAATCAACTGTGTTAATAAAAGTCAGGTTTGCAATTGTGACTGTCAGTTTAAAAGTTATACATATGTGGGGCTGGAAGGATGGCTCAGTGGTTAATGGTACTGGCCATTTTCACAAAGGGCTGAGTTTCAGATTCCAGCACCCACATGACAGCTAACAACTGTCTGTAACTCAAAGATCGGACACTCTCTCACAGACTTATCTGCAGGCAAAACACCAATGCACATAAAATAAAAGTAAATAAATTTAAAAAAAACATAAAGGAAGGGTTATTTTTTAAGTTATATATATGCACCACTTTCAGGCTATTAGATTGTGTGGGGGCAGAAACTGCAGTAATCACCTTTATGCTTGTAAATACAAGAACACAAACGTCTTGTACAATGATGATGTATAAGGATGACAGAACATGGAGGCCATAGATCTAGTTAGCTGATGGAGTGGCATCTTCCTTCATGCTCTAGACCCACATATTCTTTTCAACAAATCTTTACTGTACACATTCACTACTCATGACAATATTAGGAACTATAGATAACGTGTAAGGAAAAGGGGTTCACATCTTTGCAAATTTTGCATTATGTTGGTAAAGACAGACATTATATTACATTTAATTTAAAGTGTGTCTAGTGCTGCCAAGGATGATATATGGCAGTCTTATATTAATTATGGATCATGACAAAGTGGGTTCAACACTTTTTTTCCAGGCGGTTATTTGGATTCCATGCAAGGCAATGAAGGCATCTACTAAAGCATAAGGTTGTATGTGAAGTGAAAACTAGGTTCTCTTTAATATTCAATCTCTGAAGATACCTTATTTAAAAGGTTAACATACATACCGTATATAAAAAGGAATGTTTTATTGTCCCAAAAGGAATTCCTTGTGGTACTATTTCTGTGTTTGTAATAACAAAAGCCTCTTCCGGGTAGTTTCTGCACGTAGGTGAAGTCAGACATGCTTAATTTATACTGCCTTTCTTACACCAGTGTGAGAGATGAAATTTAGGTGTAAGAGATAAAAATGGCTTTATAATCTATCCCAGCTTTCAATAGGAATCCCTGGCATTCATAAATTTCCATATTGACTTTGATAGGTGCATTTTAACATCCGTTTTTATTTTAAGAAAATTTAGTAATACTAAATCCAGATGAGCCCATCTGAAACTGATGTCTGAGCAAGAGTTTCCTGGGT
Source organism: Ondatra zibethicus (assembly GCA_004026605.1). Classification (NCBI taxonomy): domain Eukaryota; kingdom Metazoa; phylum Chordata; class Mammalia; order Rodentia; family Cricetidae; genus Ondatra; species Ondatra zibethicus. Next base: position 33,182 of record PVIU01011841.1, read on the forward strand.
GTGGAGAAAAATTTTAAATATTCATGTGGTAATTATTGGAATAAGTGGGAAACGTATTCGTGCTAAGATAGTAACACTGGAATCAAGATAGTGTGCTTGTCAGTGGAGAGTGTAAACTAGCTAAACAACAGTCCCTGGCTCACTGCTCCTAAGAAATCCTGCAGGTAAAATTTGTAGAACTCTTCATGTTTTAATTTTCATTCATGAATTTGGAGAAAAAGAGAAGCCACGGAAGACATTTCAATTGCTCTGTGGTTGGAATTGATTGACAATGCATTGACTAATAGGACAATCAGTAAAGAATCTAGGTGGCATTTGCTAAATTTTGAAGTGGACACAATTGATATTTGCTCACAAGTTTTTCTTTATTTATTTTGAAGTTCTTTTAAACTAATACTCTCAGATGAATCTTCTTTACTCTTGTCAATCCATAATTTCCTGACAAGCAAAGTACAGGTGATAGGAAAACATTAATAAATATGGATGAAGGTGAGTAACCATTGGTGCTAGAGTTGTTGATTTGATTGTTGAGTTCATGGAGCTTTAATAAAATATACATGAAGAAATGCTAGCCATGAACCTACCCATAGTTAATTGAATTCCATGAACTAAATCATAACAGCATTTTAATTGTTTACAGGATAAAATGTTAAACTCCCTGATATTATTTGCATGTTAGCTGAAAAGAGGATTTGTTTCAGGCTAAGAGGAAGTCATCCCTAATCATTTTAACAGAGTTCCGGGCTGTTTTACCATTTCCAGATCTAAATTTCCTGCCTCTCCCCCTTTTCATACCTGCTAAAACTCTGTCATGAAGGTTTCTTTCTTCATGTGTGCGTGTTTGAGTTTGGGTGCTCATGGAGGGAGCTGTCAGCCTCAGCCCCTTTGTTCCTGTGTGCAGATGCCCCAGGGCAATGCCACAGGTGAGGTTTCCGTGGTAAACATGTAAACAGTTGTGGCAGGAAGGATAATCCGAAGGCTATCACTGGACCTTTTTACTTTTTATGTTCTTAAAGTATATTATTTCAAAACACCATTAGCGCACTTGGAAACCTTTATAACTTCATCCTCTGAAAAGAATTAAGGAAGCTTTTCAATGTAGCACGTGGAAAGTGTTGCATTACTCTTTAACAGTAGCATCAGAAGCATTGCTTTCTGGGCAATATGCAAATCTTTTGGAAAGTTATTTTGTTCTGGGTGGCCAGGATGAACAAGCAGCTCCATTCAACAGTTCTCCCCTGCACTCCTTAATAAACATGTCTTTGTGGTTCTTGCTAAAGCTATCTAATACACGTATTATTCCATATGCTGCGAGGCGTGGTTTCTTTGTTGATCACAATCAACCAGTTTCTGTTATTTTAGTTTTTGTTGGTGGTGATGTTATTGTGTGTGTGTTTCCCTTCTTTGGGATTTGTTGCTGTGAGATCATCTATTGTCTTGTCTTTTTTGTGTGTCTGTGTAGATGTAGCTAACGTCCTTGAGTTGGAGTTTTCCTTCTAGTACTTTGTGTAAGGCTGGTCTTGTGGGAAGGTATTGGTTAAATTTGGTTCTGTCATGGAATATCTTGTTCTGTTCATCTATGCTGACTGATAGTTTTGCTGGGTGTAGTAGTCTGGGCTGGCACCCATGGTCTCTTAATGTCTGCATAACGCTTGACCAGGACCTTCTGGCTTTCATTGCTTCCACTGAGAAGTCAGGCGTGATTCTGATAGGTCTGCCTTCACATGTTACTTGGCCTTTTTCCTTTGCAGCTCTTAATATTCTTTCTTTATTCTGTATGTTTAGTATTTTGATTATTATATGGCAAGGGAACTTTTTCTTTTCTGGTCCAGTCTATTTGGTGTTCTGTAAGCTTCTTGTATCTTCATAGGCATGTCTTTCTTTAGGTTGGGAAAGTTTTCTTCTATGTATCAGGGAGTTGGCCCTGACTAGGGTGGCAAGAGCTTGAAGACACAGAAATTGGACTGGAATTTCTGGTGGAGAAACTGCAGTACTCCAGCAGCTCACTGTGTTTATTTTATGTAGTTGAAAAAAAAACTAGATATAGTACCAAAGGTAACCATATATAGCTTACAAGAAAGCAGAGTTGGTACCCCCCTCCCCCAGTTTTTGGTTGTGGTTGTGTATGACAATGATGATGCTGTGTGAGTGGGCATGTGTGCCATAGAGTATTTGAAGGCACACAAAAACTTTATGGAATCAATTCCCTCCTCTACTTTCATGTGAGTTCGAGGGATCAAAGTCAGGCTGACAGGCTTCCATGGTGTTTTTACCCACTGAGCCATCTTGCTGGCCCAACTCTAGAATTTTAAATTCAAATGCTTACAAGACATCTACACTTAGATATGTTTGAGGCAACTCAAATTTACCATGTTCAAAACTGAACTTCTGTGCCAGGCATGGTATCACACTCCTTTAACCCCAGTATTTGTAAGGCAGAAATAGGAGGATCTCTGCTTAAGGGCAACCTGGTCTACACAGCAAGTTCTAGTCCGGAATGTAAATTAGGAAGGTAATCATGAAATTTTTGAACCATCTATTTCAATGTTTATTATGGTTTTGACTATTTGAAATATATATATATGTAGTGACATTTTATTTGTATTTTAATAGATAAAGCTTGTCTAAAGATCAGAATGCAAAGCTAAGCCACTAGAGGCCAGGGAGTAGTGGCACACACCTTTAATCCCAGGACTTGGGAGACAGAGGCAGATGGAGCACTGTGAATTCAAGGCTACCCTGGGGGACACAAGATTGATCCAGAAAAGATCCATGTGGTGGTGGTTCACCTTTAATCCTAGTGTTTGGGAGTCACACTTTTAATCCCAGCACTAGGAAGGTGGAGATGGGAGTGATATGGCTGGGTGGAGAGAGGAATATAAAGGAGAAGAGACGTGAACTCACTGGAGTGTGGAGTCTGAGGATTCATGGAGACAGGATCTCGCCCATTCAGTCTGAAAAGTTAGTAGAGGTAAAAGGGCTCTCTAGTGGTTGGCTGCTTTGCTTTTCTGATCTTCAGCTTGAACCCCAATATCTGTCTCTGGGCTTATTATTCATGCTACAGAAATCCATTGCTTAATAATGTTGGTTATAGGGAATGTCAGCTTACACATTTATACTAATTATATAATACATATGAAAAAGTTAATTTAAGAGTAGCTTTGGCAGGATAACACTGGTTATAGGAAATGTCAACTTTCACCTATATAATACACATGAGAAAGTTAATTCAAGAGTAGCTTTGGCAAACTAGATCATTACATAACTTATTTGCAGTATATAGTATTTCAAAATAAAATGTAATTTCCTTTCTAGGATTTCTTTGTAGCCTATATCTCATCCACTGTTTAGTACACTTGGGCAGTCTTTGTCCATTACTCTAGAGAAGAGGGGAGTCTTGAAAACATTGAGAAAAAAAAAGAAAAGCAAGAGAATTTTTTGATCAGAAAGTGTTTTGATCAGAAAGATAGCAAGGAAGGAAGTCAAAACGGATCTGCTATCAGCTTTTGACCTATTCCTAAAGGGTCCCCAAGAAAAGAGTCACACTCTCTAACTGCCTCTCTTCTCTACCAGTTGAATCCTGGGTAAGGACACAGATAAACGTTTAAATTTTGCAATTTCAGCAACCTTGAGCTTCCATGAGCGAGCTTGAGAATCACCATGGATATAGCCATGCACCTTCTCTAGGCTTTTTTGTCAGAACCTACTGCATTGTGTGGCATTCTCTGCAGTGATTGAGGAAATCCTTAGACACACAACGGAGTTGTGAATGTAGTAGAGACAGATGGTAGATGTGACCTTACAGATGAGAGTTTGGTTTACAGATAGATAATCTCAGTAGACTGACCCCTAAGAACCCGACTGCTCATGACTGCTCATGTAAGCATGGAACCCAGGCATGTGTATGTCTCTTGGCAGCTAGACTCTGTCCCAAGCAAACATAGCTGAGTGCGAGTTCAGGAATTAAATATTACAGTAGGGCTGTTTTCTCATATCAATGAACTTGTGAACTGGTGCTTCATACCCGCCTCACGCATTTCTTTTCTGAGCACATTGAAAAGCTTAGCTAATGTGTAGCCTTGGCTCAGTGAGCTTCCACAGTCACAGGAGAGCTGCTAGCCTTTCCTCAGCTGCATCCCAGGGGCCAATTGGATGACATATGGCAGTATTTTATGAGGTCTGACTGGCAAACATATCTGCTATAGGGATGGTGGAAATGAGATTCTTCTGATCTCGCAGTTACTTGAGATCTGCTTAAGAATAATTTACACACTCTATCAGCTCTGCAATAATAGCAGGAGTGAGTAAGTTCCTGTCCGTTTCATCTAGGAATGAGATAAAAGTCACATCCAGAGATTTCTAGGATTTCAGACCCGACACCAAGTAATTCCCAAGTTCATGTTGAATTTCCTCAGTTTATAGGTTTATTCTGGAACACAGATCTCCAGACACCAGAGCAGGCCAGATGACAAGTTGCCAACAGAACAATATGGCATGTGCTTGAGAGCCTTTTTAGATTCAGCACTCCAACCTTCTAGAGTTGAGAGTTAGCTCCAAATGTTTAGTTTTCCTGCATCTAAACCTGTTGATGATTTTCTGACTTCAGATATCTATAGAGACATGACTTTTTGTGATTAAGGAAGAGGATGAGGGTTTTAAACCACAGGATGTAGTATAGTTGGACATAGATACCTAAGTATGGCTGGTGTTAATTAAATGCAGAGCTTAAACACATTCTAAATATATGAAATTATTTAATTTCAGTTTTAAACACCTTATAAAAATCAACAGCAAGCGCTCCATATTTTATTAGCTTGTAGCATGCTAAAAATACATCATTACATCTCTAAATTTTTCTGGAAGTATTTTAGAATAGGTTTAAAAAGAGGGTGTTGAATTACATTTATTCATTGACAGCTGTACTCTGCTTATAGAAGAGAGTTTTACTATGTTTGTGCTTTAAAGTGAAGTTGGTCTGAAGTACAAGCTTAATAAATAGCAGAATCTTCTGTTTTCTTGTGTGAATGTGGTATACAGTCAAGACTGTATTGTCATACACATTTATGGGTTTTCCTTACTGGAGTCTTCAAATCTTGACCACACAGTGTGAATACTGAAATGCTATATTGAGCTCTTACAAGCCTATATACTTCTGAAGAATAGTTACTAATAGAAGACTTTGTCATAATTCAAAGAACATTATTTGTTTTAAATATATACTTATTTATGTAGTGTTGTCCATTGCATTGCAAATGCTGTCCCTAAACAGACAGTTACAGGAGCAGTCTTTCACTGTTGAACATCTTGTTCCATTAAGGTGAGGATTGAGGCCCCAATTTGCATAGAAATTGTGACGATTTTGTCTGATCTTTGACTGTTATGTGCATTGCCATCAGAGATACTTCTTATCATACTTAGCAGAGCATAAAATTCATCTGCTTCAAAACCCCACGTGTTCTTCTTGGTCACAGATTCATCACTGTCATGCCTCTCTTCAGCAGAGCCATCCATGCAGCTCCACAGGGTCCTGCTGAGTGCAATGCTGTCATCATATTATTATTGTTTTTAGGCTTCTCTATAGTACTTTTGTTTTATGTGTATGAGTATTCTGTCTGTATGTGTACCCGGTGCACAAAGATGTCTAAAGAGGATGACAGAGATATTGTAACTGAAGTTATAAACAGTTATGAACCACCACGTCAGTGCTGTGAACAAAACCCATGTTTTCTGGAAGGGCAGCAGGTCTTGTAAATTATGTAGAAAGCCGTTTCCAACTGGCTGAGACAGAATTCCTTCTTCCTCTTCTGTTCTGCCTTTAGAAACACATGCTGGGAGTGTGTCACCAAGTTCCTTACTGGTTAATTATTGCCACCTCCAGTAGTGACATGAACTTTGTTTGGTTTTGCTGGAAGTGGAAGGTAATGCAACGTCAAAATGAAAGCTGGTTCAGCGAATGGGGCCAGTGAAGCTGAACAGCCATAATCAAAACCTCAAAGAGAACCTCAGCTTGTATCTCACGGCGCACTTTATGTGATGATATGCTCAAAGTGGGCAATGGGGTTCAATGTGGACTGTAAAACCACCTCACTCTTAGAGGAAAATGGGCTAGAAAATCCATAGCATCTAGCCCTCACAAAACACGCACAGGAGTGTGTACAAGGGTGACTGTGGAAAGCCGAAACTTTGGTGGATTATATTTATGTGGATGTCTGGTATGGAACTGCTGAGGTGGCTAAATAGATAAGGGTGCTTGCTGTCAAGGCTCAGAACCTGGGCTCTATCTCTGGAACACACATGGTAGAAGGAGAGAACCAAGTCCTGCAAGTTGAGCTTTGACTTCCGTAAATACCACAGTGTGCTTGTGACCCCCACCCTACCCTAAGTTTATATTTCATTAGCTTACTAGATGCTGTTCACCTTATTCTAAGATATAGAATATTGATTTTTTTAATGATTATAAAATTTCCAATGAAGTGGGACTGGTAATAGTATTTTAAGAGTGTGTGCACATGTGCTGATGTTCATCTGTGTTTGACTTAATGCTGTTAACCAGAAGATTTTTTTACAACAGGAATTTACATGGATCTTCATTTAATTAAGTATGAGAACTGCAATTTCGTTGCAGTTGAAACAGTCTTGGTGCAGAACTGACTAATCTTGGGGAACTTCTGACCTTTTCCTGCCTAGATTTGTTCCTCAGAGTGAGACTGATTCTTTTAAAAGGTGCTATATGTTGTGTTTAGTCTCTGCTGGTGACCAGTTGCTGTGCTTACACTTAACATTCAAAAGCCAAGAAAATTCATAAAACAGATTCAGAACTGAACAGGGCTTTCTATGATCTGTGTGATTGAAAGGATATATCCATATGATGAACTTTCATATCTTAAATGTTTTTGGTATAATGGAGGGAGAAAGGAAGTCATGGAGAGAGAGAGAGAGAGAGAGAGAGAGAGAGAGAGAGAGAGAGAAGAGTTGGGGGAGAGAAAGGAGAGATGTGAATTAGAAATCTACTTTGCTTTCCCAACACCTCCCAATTATGGATTTGTTTTTCTCATTATTCTTTAATTGATCCCCAAACTATCCATGTTCATATTTCTGGGAGCAACATGTGATGCTCTGGAACAGAGCAGGAGATCATGAGACTGTAAAATAGAACCAGTGCATATCTTTTTGATGCAGGAACTTATTCTAGGGAACATGAATTGATTATCAACTAAGACAAATGAAAGTGTCCTAATCAAATCTTGCAAAACAAACAATGCTCCAGTTATTATTTATCCTAGAATATACTGTATTACATACAGAATTGAATGAGGTAGGTCACTGAGTGCTGGTCTTCTTACCTATTTTGTCCAACCTTAGAAAAGTGGGCATTTCATATTTTATTCCGACAGAGAGTCAGTGACTTCATACCCCCAATTTTCTCCTCTTCTTTTTATTTTTGGCCAACTTACAGAGATGACTCTGGTATTTCTCCAAGAAAAACATTACCCAGATCCAGCAGGAGATCTCATCAGCACTTTGGGTTAATTTTTATTGTTATTTCTGATAGAGAAACAGTTTAAGTATGGTAAGAGAATGGATATTGGGTTGTGCTGCCTAAGTAATGGCTAGGAGGCAGTGGCCACCATGCCACAGCACAGAATTTGTTTATTTTCTGTAAGTGTCATTAGAGACCAGAATCATCAAACAAATTATAATGTGACATCCTCTAAAGCTATTTACCTAAGGTCCATCATCTGACCTAAAGGTTGACTAAGAATCTTTATGTCTTTTCCTGGCATGGGAAATTGTAGTTAAACCAGACATAAAATAGCAGACTCTCTTTAAAGTTTTATTAACTGAATATTGCTAACTCTTAGAATCATTATAAAAGACATAGACTACAAAGGCAAGATGTCACATAACTTCTTCATAGATGTTTATGAATTTATTTTTAAAAAATATTAAGTTTGGAAAATTATTGATTAACTTTCACAGGCTTTTATCAAGATTCTTCTTGTGTATTTTTAGAAACTAGCAGACTCTTTCAACATTTTCATGTGTGTTAAATCAGGTTGAAATGAATATTAAGTATAATATTGTTGGGAGAAACCACAAAAGCTCCACTTACCCTAAAAATATAACTTAGTGGACTTGGGCCAGAGTGGACCCAAGGCAGCAAACTCCACAAAAGCAGGAATAAGCCAGCGACCTAGGCTGAAGCAGGACTGAGACAGTGAGTTCCACGGGAGTGGGAGCAGATCCAGACCAGGGACATTTACAGAAGCAGGACTGGGTTAGCGACCTAGGCCAGAGCAGGCCTGAGGTGGCAAAATCCACAGTAACAGGACTGAGCCAGCAACCTAGGCTGGATCAGGCCTGAGACAGCGAACTCCACAGGAGCAGGTACAGGGGAGTAACCGCTGAAGGAGTGGGCTGGACTCAGAGACTTTTTTTGGGTCGAGGAATGAGTCTGGGACCTACAAGGGTGTAGGCAGGATCCAGACACCTCTGTGGGTCTGGGTGTGAGTCTAGGACATTTGAGGGAGTAGACCTCAGCCAGGACCCCTGCAGGTCCAGATGTCTGGGACCTCCAAGGAACAAGGCCTGAAGCAGGAACTCAGTGGGTCCAGGCATGAGTCTGGGACCTCTGAGGGAGTAGGCAGGAACCAGAGACCTCTGAGGGTCTGGGCATGTGTCTGGGACCTCTTAGGGAGTAGGCCTGAGTCAGGTTCTCTGCAGGTCCTGGTGCACCAAAGTCTGGTACCTTCTAACCTCTGCAGGAACGAATCAAGACCAGAATATTTACAGAAACAGGTCTGAGCTGGCAACCTAGGCCAGAGAAGGCCTGAGTCAGTGAACTCCATGGAACAGAGCAAACCCTGGGAGTCCTGAGCGACCTCCAGGGACACGAGTGACCAACAGGGTAACTGGAACCGCAGCAATGACTGCAACCATCTGAGCCTTGGATCCACTGGTACCTTGAAGAATGATCGCCAGAGTCACAGACAGCCCCAACTACAGCAATTAGAGGAAATGATGTGTAGACAAGTTAAGAACACACACAACACCACAAAGAGTAACATGATACCAGTAAAATCAAGTGGCCCTATAATAGCAAGACTTGAACAACCAAAGATAGATGAATCAGAAGAAAATGACCTTAAAAATAACTTCAGGAGAATGTTTGAGGCCGTTAAAGAGGAAATAAGAAATTCCCTCAAAGAAATGGAGGAAAATACAAACAAAAAATTGGAAGACATCAACAAATCCCTTAAAGAAAACCAAATTAATAAAATCAGAAGTGAAAAGGGGGGCATAACAACAGACACGGAGGAAATACAGAGGATCATCAGGTCATATTTCGAAAACCTATACTCCACAAAATTGGAAAAGTTAAAGGAAATGGACAACTTTCTGGATAAATATCACTTATCAAAATTAAATCAAGACCAGATAATCCAGTTAAACAGACCTATAACTGCTAAAGAAATAGAAACAGTCATCAAAAGTCTCCCAGTCAAAAAAAGCCCAGGACCAGATAGTTTCAGCTCAGAATTCTACAAAATTTTCAAAGAAAGAACTAATACCAATACTCCCCAAATTGTTCCACACAATAGAAACAGAAGGAACATTGCCAAACTCTTTTTATGAGGCTACAACTACCCTGATGTCCAAACCACATAAAGACATTACTAAGAAAGAGACTTCGAGACCAATCTCACTCATGAACATTGGTGCAAAAATACTCAATAAAATGCTGGCAAATTGAATCCAAGAACACATCAGAACCATCATCCACCATGATCAAGTCAGACTCATCCCAGAGATGCAGGGATGGTTCAACATAGGAAAATCTGTCAATGTAATCCACCATATAAACAAACAGAAAAATAGAAACCACATGATCATCTTATTAGATGCCATAAAAACTTTCGACAAAATACAACATCCCTTCATGATAAGGGTCTTGGAGAGAGCAGGGATACAGGAACATACCTAAACATAATAAAGACAATATACGACAAACCAACAGCCAAACTAAATGGAGAGAAACTCCCAACGATCCCACTGAAATCAGGAACAAGACAATGTTGTCCACTCTCTCCATATCTATTCAATATAGTTCTTGATGTCCTTCCTTAAGACCCAGTAATACCACTTTTAGATATATATCCAAAGAATGCTTAATCATGCCACAAGAATGTGCTCAACTATGTTCACAGCAGCATTGTTTGTCCTAGCCAGAACCTGGAAACAACCTAAATGCCCCTCGACTGAAGAATGGATAAGGAAAATGTGGTACCTTTACACAATGGAGTACTACACAGCAGAAAAAAAAATGACATCTTAAATTTTGCAGGCAAATGGATGGAGCTAGAAAACATCATTTTGAGTGAGGTAACCCACACCCAGAAAGGCAATTATCATATGTACTCACTCATAAGTGGTTTTTAAACATAAAGCAAAGAAAACCAGCCTACAAATCACAATCCCAGAGAACCTAGACAACAATGAGGACACTAAGAGAGACATACATGGATCTAATCTACATGGGAAGTAGAAAAAGACAAGACCTCCTGAGTAAATTGGGAGCATGGGAAGAGGGTTGAAGGGCAGGGGAGAGGCAAGGAGGAAAGCAGAGAAAAATGAAGAGCTCAATAAAATCAATAAAAATGTAACTTAGCATATATCATAACTATGATATATATCTTATAGATTAAAATAATATTCCATCTACATAAAAACTGGAGCACATTTGTTTCTATTAATATCTCTCTCCCTTGTTGGCTACCCACATACTGACAAGGTTGAAGAAAGTGGTAGGACATGGTATACTAAGAAAAATTTGTATCAAAAAAGAAACATCCTTGTATTTATTGAAAAACAGTTCTTTGGTAAACATGTTTACAGAACACAGGAGGTGATCAGAACTCACTGAATAGTGTTTTGAATCCATCTGAAGAGAGTCTTCAATGCTATTTCATAGATATGAGCTACTTAAGACAGCGAGAGCCATGAAACAAAATAATAAAGGAAAGCGTTTCATGTGACGAACAGGAAGTCACACCGTCTGAACTCAAAGCCCAGCTCTACAATTTACCAGCTCTGGACATTGGGAAACTTTCTAGTTTCTGAACATATTTTATTTGTTTGTTTGTTTTGTTTTGTTTATCCAGGCAGGATTTCTTTGTAGCTTCGGAGCCTGTCCTGAAACTAGCTCTTGTAGACCAGGCTGGCCTCGAACTCCCGAAGATCCACCTGCCTCTGCCTCCAGATTAAAGGTGTGAGCCACCACTGCCTGGCTCAAATTTCTTAACATTTTTAAAAAACATAATTTCTTTATTAATTATTTGGGTATTTCACATCTGTTTACCTCCCACATATTAAATCTCATATATCCTCCCCTCACCCCTGTAATGACCCCCAAAAGAGAATTTAAAAATATCAAACTGAAACAAAACACAGTAAGCAAATAAACAAACACAAAAATAAAACAAAACAGAAATACCCCTAAATCCTCTTTGCTTTTTCATCTTTCCTGCATCTCCAACATCTCTTTATTAATCTTTTTGGTGGAGGCTGCTTGTTTATTTCCCGGCAGCCCAGGCCTGAAATAAACACACAGAAACTATATTAATTGCAATACTGTTTGACCAACAGCTTAAGTGCATTTTTAGCTAGCACTTACATCTTAAATTAACCCATTTTATACTTTATATCTTACCACTAGGCTTGTGGTTTACCAGGAAGGGTCTGGCTGGCGGCTAGCATCTTTCTCCTCTGGCGGCTACATGGCTTCTCTCCTTGACTCTGCCTACTGTATCTCTGTATCTGTTCCAGCCTGGCTAAATTCTGTTAAGTCATTGGCCAAAAGGAGTTTCTTTATTAACCAACAGCAATAAAACATATTCAATCATACAGAGGGGAATCCCCACATCACATCATGATGGCATTGGGAGTGTGGTGTGTCACACAGTACACCCTTTTGTCCAATTGGCTTTATTAGCAAATGTTCATTGCAATTAGTCATTGGTCTGGTTCAAGGCCTCTGATTTCTAGCACACCATTGTCACTGGATGATCACTGGAAGTTCTCTGGGAGATTCCAAGGGGCCACACTCCAGTCATGCAGATCCTGAAGGTATCATTCCATAGGACCAGTCCCTTTACAAGCTCCAGCAGTCCCTAGATAGGATAGATGTTAGGGTGGGCCAACCCAAGGCCTGACTGTGGGCTGTGTGGTAGCTGAGCTGGTCAGTCCAGGCCACTTGGAGACACCTGTCTCAGGTGAGGGCCCAGATCCATCTCTCTAGTCCCATGCCAACAGGGTCAGTAGTTCCTCTGCTACATGTAGAGGTGGGACCATCTATCCTGAGTGCAGGGATACAGCTCTACTGTGAGTATCAGAGCCAGCTCTATCACTGCAGTGTCCAGGGAGAGGCAGGGCCAGTTTTCCCAGGCCAGCTCTTTCAGGCCAGTGAAGGATAGAACTGGTTCATCAAGGCCCTCTGATTTCATCATGCATGGTTTCTATGGCTCTCTGAGGTGACACAGGCCGCAGACATCAACACAGACCCCAGCTACAGCTAGACCATGGACCCAGACATGGCTTGACAGTAGCTGGATCTAGATGTCACCATTGCTCCAGATGGCATTGCAGGCTATTCAGATGAACATGACTATAGTGACAGCATGACCCTCGGACACTAATATGGCCCCAGACCTCAGGTTTCTGCATGGTCTTCAATGATAACAGGAACCTTGGACATCAACATGGACCCCGGCGGCAATAGAGCCATGGGCTCAAACATGGCTCTCAACTGCAGCTCTGACCAGGATGTCACCATGGCATTGGGTAGCAGTGCAGGCCACTTAGATATGTATGGCTCCAGTTGCCGCATGGCCCTTGGACACTGACATGGACTCAGGTGGCTGGCTGACCTGTCTCCAGGCATCCACCCAGCCCTCAGTGGCAACAGGGGCCACTGATAGCAACCCAGACCCTGGCCACTATAGCTCCACAGACCCAGACATGGCCCTCGGCAGCAGCTCAGGCCCAGATGACACCATGGCCCTTGATGGCACTACAGGCTACCCAAATCTGTATGGCCCCTGCTGGAGCATGACCCTCAGATCCCAACAGGGCCACAGGTTGTGCCCTAGTCCCAGGCCTCTGCATGGGCAACACAGGACATAGACTTCAACACAGACCCCAGCTGCTGTATGACCGTGAACCCAGAAGACATGATCCTTAGCAGCAGCCAGGATCTGGATGTTACCATGACCCCAGTTGGCAGTGAAGGCCACCCAGATTGGCATGGCCCCAGTGGCTGCACAGCCTAGGACACCAACATGCTCCCAGGTAGCAGCCCAGACCCTTGGAATCAGCGTGGCCCTCAATGGCAGCAGAAGCCATCAACACAAGGCCTGGAGGCAATAAGGTCATGGACTTAGACATGGAGCCCAGCTGCAGCCCTGGCCTGGATGTCACCATAGTACCAGGTGGTAGTATATGTCACTCAGATCTATATGACCTCAGCCACAGCATAGCCTGTGGGCAAACAATGTGGTCCCAGATGACTGATCAGGCCTGGGCACCCACATAGCCTTTGGTGACCACATGGACCATGAATGTTAACACAGCCCCTGGCTGATGTACAATCATGAATCCAGACATGGCCTGATGTAGAATGACCTTCTATATGCTGTGAATATGTTTTATTACCTTTAGTTAATAAACTGATTTGGCCAATAGCCAGGCAGAGTAGAGCCAGACAGGAAGTCCAAGCAAAGATAAAGAGAAAAAGAAGTCAAAGTTAGGGAGATGCCAGCAGCAGCCGGAGAAGCAAGATGTGAGGTAACGCCATCTACGTGGCAATGCATAGATGAATCAATGGATTAATTTGAGATGTAAAAGCTAGTTAGTAATAAGCCTGAGCCATCAGCCAAACTGTAATTAATATTAAGCCTCAGAGAACTGGCAGGCAGGAGAGAAACCTGCAGTTACAATGACTCTTGACAGCTACTCAGGCCTGGATGACACCGTGGCCCTAGGTGGCTGCTCAGGCCACCTGGAACAACATGTCTCCAGCAGAAGCATGACTCTTGCATACCTACATGGCCCAAGGTGGCAGCCCAGACACTGGGCATCCTTGCGGCCTTGGTTGCAACATGGACCATGAATATCCACACAGAGGCGGCTGTGATAATACTATGAACCCAGACATGGCCCTTGGCAGCAGCCTAGCCTGGGCATCGTCATGGTTGTGGGTGGCCAGGAGGCCTCTAACATCATCCTATTCCTTACTACCTTCTCCATTGCCCCAGGTGGCAAGCAGGTCTCCCACATCACTCTACTCTGTCTTTGTGTTGCCTCAAAGAGTGATCATGGTAACTGCTGAGAGCAGTTTAATAAGGATGTAATTAATCATTACACTAAATCACTATACCCACAATAATGCTGAGTACTTAGCAGTCACTCAGTATATTCTCATTATTTTAATATTTTTATTTTATAATGATGAATTTAAGAAAAATTCCCTCATTTGATTTCTACTTTGGAGTTTTTAGTGCTATAAAAACGTCTTGTGGTTTGTTGTTCTTTTGTACCTGTTCACACATTTACTTTGTTATTTAAAAATAGGGGAATTGAAATCATTTATAGTATATATGATTCTTCAACCCAGGGATTTTATGTCAGGCAGAATTGCATTAGTAAAAATAACTTTATAAACATCCAATTTACTTCATTATGTTTCTCATAAATATATGTTGGAAAGCTGAAGTTGTAAACAGGAACCAGATGTGATGAATCTGTAATATACAGCTTCAGAGCCATCACACAGGCACAGATTTCCTAAACTAAACACAGTCACAAATATTTAGCTCTCCAGAACTACTGTAACGGTAAGAAACATGATGTAGTTAGCCCAGAAGGAAGGCCAAACTCACATTCTAACACAATTCTCGTATTTAAATCTGTGCCAAAACCAGCTAGTGAAAATAAAATGTAATATTGGTTGGTTTGTACAGTATGTTTTTACTTAAAAAGTTGAATACTTAAAGCAACATCCTCCATGTAATTAACATGTTGATTAGATTCAGCCTGGGCACATTTGAAGTTACAGTTTTTTTTTTTTTTTTTTTTATAAAGGATCGACTTGAAAGTTAAGCTTTAGATACAGAGAGTAGGCAACTGGTTGTAAATATCTATGTTTTCCTCACAGTGCCCCTTCCAGCCCAGTACCCTCTCCTCCTAGAGAGCATGGAGGCATGAGCTTAGGCACCAGTGCTGGGCTGCACATGCTCAAACCACAACTCATTGCTTGCTGGCTGTGTGAGTTTATTTTGTGGAGTTCATTTACCTTCTCTACACTTCAATGTCCTTATCTGCGAAAAAAATTTATTCTGGTAATAACTTTGTAGCATCAATTAGAAGATTAATTCTCATGGGCACATACAAGCTGAGTAATACACAGAGAACTGCCACAGCCTTACCTACTTTACTCATAATACACTTTTCTGTTGCTGCTAAATTTGAGGAAATTTCAACTGTTACATTATTTTGCTTAATACATGTCAAAGAAGGCATCAGTATCTAGATAACCAATCAGAGACATGTTTAATGGGCATAGACATGTTTTGCTTTGTATATAATTTATTTTACACACAAAACCTGGTGTTTTCAATAATACCTTCATTCACATGTGCTGAGCAAAGTAATATAGCTGTTAAATTTTGTTTTTACTATATTGTCTCATTTCTCTTTCTGCATGCTGTTCTTTTTCCTGGCACTATTCAAATTTCAGTTTTAAAATGAACTGTCTGGATTATTTTCTAGTTCTCCTGGTAGGTACACCATTAGGAAGCCAAAATGATGGCTTCTTGACCCCTTTGCCTCATCTCACACTCCCCATGAGCTCTCACATCTTCTCTTTGAAGTGGTTGGCATGTAGCACCCCAAGCCTCACAAGCAAATGCAAAAAGTCTGATTTTGATGCAAAAATCTGTGACTTTGTTGGAGTAATAAACACTGGAGGTGTCCACTTATATTAATGGATTTAAGGAACTGGAAAAGCGATGACAACTTTTTGAGGGGTAAATGCTAAAGAATAATAGATTGGACTTCTAGGTAAATGGTAGATTAAAAGCCCAGCAGTGAGACTCAGTGAAGGAAAAGAGGATGATATGCAATAATGTTTTCTTACAAGAGGCGATAGCTGTGAAGAAATTTATTAATCTGGGTTAAGTCTCTATAGAGAAACTTTACAGGAAAGGCCAATACCGGATACCAGAAGGACACAACCATATCATGTTACATCAGTGGGCACCACCAAAGGAAGTGCTCCCCACTTGGCATGGGTGCTGCAGGAACAGTTAGTTATCTACTGACCAAGGGCCAGTTAGTGAGATCCCAGGACAAGAGAGCCCGAAGAAGGGGCTCAGTACCAACCTACAGGTTCCAGCAGAGCTCTGTGGGAACTGCCAGACACATGTTCTTCCTCCTCACACACCTCTTCTACTCTCTCCTTCCTGACACATTTGCGCATCTTAAGCAGCAGAGGGAAAAGCCTGCAGAAGGAGGATCAAAGACTGATTACAAGCTGAAGCCTGGGGTTGGTGCAGGCTGTAGGGCTTGGGCTGAAGGGTGTTGAAGTGTCAAGGCAGAGAGTCTTCTTGTTCTTCCCTCTAGGGTCAGGGCTATGTCCAGAAAGCAATGCCCATCTCCAGGAACCTCACAGCCAGGGGAGATGGACTACCCACTCACAGTGTAGGCTTGGGGATCAGTGCAGACTGTAGACATGGAAGCCGAGGTGTGACCCTTAGGGTAGTGCGAATGTCCTGTCACAGCCTTGGAGAACAACAACACAGGAACTGGGAACTAAGAACTATACTGCTTTTCTGAATTCAGCTGCTCCCAGAAAATCTATCCAAAAGAAATTTATTTATACTCCACTGGGGGACATCATACTCCAGATCTGCTTTTATAGATTTGAACTGAAGAGACAAACTCCCTTCCTCTCCCATAAGCTCAGTTTGCTACATGAAGCTCCACACAGAAGGAAAGAATGAAACATTTGTCTCACTAAGGAAGGAATTCTGACTGATGAATAGTATTTTTTAATCCATTGCACTTCCCCTTTGTCTTATATTTTATAATTTTTAACTTTGTAAAAGTCTTCTATATACCTATATGAAAGCAAACAAGCTACATTCCTGGTCATTTACCTCTCTCTCGAAAATTCCAAGTTAACATACCACATTGACACTGCACACCAGTGTTTATTGCAACAAAATTCGCAATAGCTGTTATGAAACCAACCTAGGTGTTCAACATCAGAGGGATGTGGTATAAGTGCACAATGGGTTTTTCTAATCCGTAAAGAATGAAGTCATGTCGCCTGCTTAAAAATGGACCAACTAGAAATAATCATATTACGTTAATTAAACCAGTCTCACAATGTAGTTTTAAACGTTACATACTTTTCTCCATGGAGTCAAAGGTATCTAAGATCTGACTGTGAATGGAAAAGTAGGAGAAAGAAATCTGGTTCTGGCTGTTTGTCCATTTTCATTTATATATAAAATTTTTATATAATAAATATGGGTGTAAAGCATTAATACTAGTCAAGTTGTTTCAAAGAATAAATTTCAATATTACACCTCTATAGCAACTATAAATAAAACTGTTTTAAATTTTCTGGACAATGTCAGTATTTAGATTAAAAAATAAGTGAATTTCTTATTGACAGCAACTAAGTGGTGTTTGTAGTATTTTTCTCATATAGTAGATTACCTCCATATATTGTACTTTTCTGAGTTGTGCTGTATTCAAGCACAGCTTTTCCACTTTCTTTTAAAAAAGATTTTATTTTTTTATTTTATGTATTAGAGTGCTCTATCTGCATACACCTTTATTCCAGAAGAGGGTATAGAATCCCACTGAAGATCGTTATGAGCCATCATGCAGTTGCTGGAGATTGAACTCAATCAAGACTTCTGGAAGAGTAGCCAGTGCTTTTAACCTCTGAGCCATCTTTCCAGCCCCTAAAGTACATGTTTTTAAGGGTATCTGTCTTCTGTGATGTTCCAGGTTGTAGTCCAATACTGCAGAAGAATCACTGCAACAAGAACTGTAGACATCTGGTTGACCACACTCCAATACAGCAGAAGAATCACTGCAGCAGGAACTGTAGACATCTGGTTAACCACACTCCAATACTGCAGAAGAATCACTCCAGCAGGAACTGTAGACATCTGGTTAACCACACTCAAAGTTACAAACAGAGAGAAATGCACAATTGCTTGCTTGCTAACTTGCTTGCTTGGTTTCAGCCTGTTTTTTCCACTTGTAGTTGAAAACCATCCTAGGCAGGGAATGATGCTACCTACAGTGGGCTGTGTCTTCCCATATCATTTAACAAGTAAGAAAGCATCCCTCCACCCACACACACAGGCCAACTCAATGCAGATAATCATTTACTAAGATTATCTTCCCAGGTGACTCTTGATAGTGTTAAGTTGATAATTAAAGTCAACCATTACAGTGTCCATGAAAATTAATAACATTTAACAATAAAAGAATCTAAAGACTAAAGTAGATCAATATTTTTTATTTAGAGCGAGAGATTTCATATCCCTATTTATTAACAGCTCCAAAGGTACTGTTTTCACCTGTTACTTTTACTGGAATTTCTTTTAAGAAGGAAAATGTAAGAACAGAACACTTGTGGGTATTATTATTACACATAGAGACATCTTTCTTATTATAGGAATATAATAGAAATATAATATAATATAATAATCAGAGTGTGATGCAAGGTGAGGGGAAGTGGTATTAGCACAACCGTTGGTAAATTGACAGACAACAGAGATAGGTGTGGTGTGTGTGTGTGTGTGTGTGTGTGTGTGTGTGTGTGATATGTCAAGTTGAAGCAGAAAAAGCAATACCTAATAATAACCCATGAGGTTATCCTCTGGTAATCTAAAGGAATTTACTATGTCCTCCCTCTTGAAAGGCCTTCCACCTCCCAGTTATACCACCCTCTAGGTGAAGTCTTCAATCAGACCCTGGGAAATTCCCATAGAAGTCATAGCAGTCCACCAGAAATCATGGAAAATATGAGGAATACAGATGAGCCTATTTTATTGTGATGTCTTTTTGGATCATTAGTTGTTATTTTTTAAAATAGTTTAGCATGAGCAATGTTTAAATGAAAATCTACAACGAATAGATCAGTTTAGAAAACTCAGTTCCTAGGGTTTCTCCTCTACTGAAAGAGACAAGTCCACTGGTTACAGCTAGAGTGATCCTTGGCCAAGAGAAACCCTCATGAGAATGCACAAAGGCTAATACATCTGCAACTGCTAACCGGAGAAAGGCTAACACATTCTAACCGCTTCCTCCTTGCGGATGTACTGTCATTGATCTTTCATGACCTTCAGGCTTACGAGATGTCCTGAGCTCCTTTGAGGACACTTGATATCTGACCTTCCTTGAGGAGATATTTTTAGGGGAAAACAGTTGCGCTGTTGTAGCTAAGTAAACAGACAATGTCAAGCAGATGTAGTAGCTATGGTCTTCTGATACATGCCTTTACCCAGCTTTCAACCCGTATGTTAAAGAATTTCCCAATGCCCAGCTGTGGAGAAATGGCTCTAGCGCTCCGTGTAAAGCAAATCTCAGGCTTCCAAGAACAAGCATTGAGTAAGATGCACTAGATGCTTAAGTGATGTGATGTTGACGAGGAGGAAGCCTTGTCCTTGTTTCTGTAGGGCTGACTGCAACAGGTGAGATTTTTATAACTTCCTCAGTTGGTTCTTTTCCCGAATTTCAGTCCCCACATTATGTGATTAATGATGGCAATCAAAGTAAAGTATATACTGGAAAATAATTTTAGCAGTAACTGTTGAAAGCATAAAATAAACAGATAAAGATTATTTTTAATTGTAATCTAAATTGAGTTCCCATTTTACTTTTGCTCAATTTCTATTTAGTGTAAGATGGCAATATATCTTCTCAGATCCCGGATGTGAAGGAGGCTGTATGCACGTGTGTGGCTTGGTCTGTGTTGCTCCGCTCATCAGTTTTCCAAAGAAATGGTTCCCAGAACTCCTTTTTTTCTTAAAAACTGTTTTTCTTTGGTTGGGAAAGAGAATTGATTTCGATCTAATATATTTGTATGTGGGGTGCTGTTATAATCTAAGAAAGGCGGGAATGGCTCCAGCTGCAGCTGTGATGTGCAGGTAATTGAAAAAAAAAATTACATTCATTCAGAGCAAGCATCAGTTTTCTGCTAGGTTCCTCTTAGGGATTTGGTTTATGGTGTATTCCTTCAGATTTTTTTTATTACATACTCTATGAAGAAAAGAACATATAATCCATTCTATCCCAGGGTACTTCATTCCTGTTAATATTTCTATCTATTTATAACTCAAGAGTTTGGGTTATTTCATTAGAGGAAGAGGTTTCAGAACTTAAGCCTGTGTTAGATAATTCTATCCCAGAGTTAACTCTGGTGTGTGAAAGGGCTCCTTGAAGTAGCAAGGTGACCGCTATTGGGAAAGCACCAAACATGGCAAATGGATGAATGCATAGTGTAAGCAAATGTTACCCTTCAAAAATTAACTTGAATATTGTGCATTAATGATATTTCTTCTGCTCATCTAAACTACAATAAAAATAAAAAGTTCTTATTCAACAACTGCCCATCATCACTATTTACATTTATTTGATTACACTAAATACATATCTAATTAAATATACTAATTGTACAGAATTGCCGTGGCTCTCCTGCATTTTTTGGTTTTGTTTTGTTTTGCGTATGAAGCTGAGTATTGTTCTTTTGAGGTCTGTGAAGAATTTTACTGAGATTTTGATGGGCATTGCATTGAATCTGTAGATGGCTTTTGGTAAGATTGCCATTTTTACTATGTTAATTCTACTTACCCAAGAGCATGGGAGATCTTTCCATTTCCTGGTGTCTTCTACAGTTTCTTTCTTCAAAGACTTAAAGTTCTTGTTATACAGGTCTTTCAGTTGTTTGGTTAGAGTTACCCTATGATATTTTATGTTATTTGTGGCTATTGTGAAGGGTGATGTTTCTCTGATTTCTTTCTCAGCCTGTTTATTATCTGTATACACGAGGGCCTGCTTGTCTGGGTTTATGTCCTGCCCGGTCCCCACGGCCATTTAGCCCCAAAGAAAATCACAGAGTCTACATTAGATTATAAATTGATTGGCCCATTAGCTCAGGCTTCTTATTAGCTCTTGTAACTTATATTAACCCACGGCTCTGAGATTAAGAGTCTCATGCTCTACCGACTGAGGTAGCCGGGCAGGACATAAACCCCGACCAGCAGGCCCTCATGTTACAAAGGGCTACTGATTTTTTGAGTTAATCTTGTATCCTACTATACTGTAGGTGTTTATGAGTTGTAGGAGTTCCCTGGTAGAATTTTTGGGGCCAATTATGTATACTATGATATCATCAGCAAACAGTGAGTTTGATTTCTTTTCCAATTTATATTCCCTTGATCTCCTTTTGTTATCTTATTGCTGTAGCTAGAACTTCAGGTACTGTATTAAATAGATATGGGGAGAGTGGACAACCTTGTCTTGCTCCTGATTTTAGTGGGATTGCTTTGATTTTCTCTCCACTTAGTTTGATATTGGCTGTTGGCTTGCTCTATATTTCATTTATTATTTTTTAAGTATGTTCCTTGTATCCTTGCTCTCTCTAAGACTTTTATCATGAACAGGTGTTGAATTTTGTTGAAGGCTTTTTAAAAGCATCTAATGGGACAATCATGTGGTTATTTTTTATTTCAGTTTGTTTATATGCTGATTATTATATTTTGAACCATCCCTGCATCTCTGGGATAAAGCCTACTTGGTGGTGGTGGATGATTTTCTGATGTGTTCTTGGATTTGGTTTTCCAGTATTTTATTGAGTATTTTTGTATCAATTTTCATGAGTGAAATTGTTCTGTAATTCTCTTTATTAGTAATGTCTTTGTGTGGTAAAGGAACTTCTGGGGGCATCACCATCCCTGACATCAAACTCTACTATAGAGCTACATTAATGAAAACAGCCTGGTATTGGCATAAAAACAGACAGGAGGACCAAGGGAATCTAATTGAAGACCTGTATATCAATCCACACACCTACAAACACCTAATTTTTGATGAAGAAGCAGAAAATATTAAATGGAAAAAAGAAAGGATATTCAACAAATGGTGCTTGCATAATTGTATGTCATCATGTAGAAGATTGAAAATAAATCTATATCTATCATCATGCACAAAACTCAAGACCAAATGGATCAAAGACTTCAACATAAAACCAACCACACTGAACCTGATAGAAGAGAGAGTGGGAGGTACACTTTAACAAATTGGCATAGGATACCACTTCCTAAATATAACCCCAGTAGCACAGACACTGAGAGAAAAAATTAATAAATGGGACCTTTTGAAGCTAAAATACTTCTGTAAAGCAAAGGACACAGTCAGCAAGACAAAATGGCAGCCTATAGAATGGGAAAAGATCTTCACCAACCCCACATCAGACAAAGGACTGATCTCCAAAATATACAAAGAACTCAAGAAACTTGACATCAAAAGAACAAATAATCCAATAAAATTATTGAATACAAAAAATAAAAAATGGAGTACAGGCCTAAACAGAAAACTCTCAACAGATGAATCTCAAATGGCTAAAAGACACCCAAGGAAATGCTCAACATCCATAGCCATCAAAGAAATGCAATTCAAAACAACTTTGAGATTCTATCTTAAACCTGTCAGAATGGCCAACATCAAAAACACCAATGACAATTTATGCTAGAGAGGATGTGGGGTAAGTGGAACACTCCTCCATTGCTGGTGGAAGTGTAAACTTGTACAGCTGCTTTGGAAATCAGTATGGCGATTTCTCAGAAGTTTAGGAAACAATCTATCTCAAGACCCAGCAGTACCACTTTAGGGTATATACCCAAATGATGCTCAATCATACCACATGAATGTGTGCTCAACTATGTTCATAGCAACATTATTCTTAATAGCCAGAACCTGGAAACAACCTAGATGACCCTCAACTAAAGAATAGATAAAAAAAAAAAGTGGTACATTTACACTATTTAGCGGTAAAAAAAATAATGACATCTTGAAATTTGCAGGCAAATGAATGGATCTAGAAATAACCCATATTAAGTGAGGTAACCCAGACCCAGAAAGACAAATATAATATGTACTCGCTCATAAGTGGCTTTTAGACATTAAGCAAAGAAAAAAACAGCCTACAATTCAAAACCCCAGAAGACCTAGACAACAAAGAGGACCCTAGAGTGATCTAAATAGGAAGGAGAAAAAGACAAGATCTCCGAAGTAAATTGGGAATATAGGTGTCATGGGAGAGGGTAGAAGGTTAGAGGGTAGGAAGGGAGGAGAGCGGAAAAAAATGTATAGTGCAATAAAAACATTAAAAAAGAAAAAAAATATTAAGTCACTCTGTGCACTGTATTAAATGAGGAACTTTTTGTATATATTTAAACATGAAGAAATCCTAGTATTTGTTAGATGAAGTCAGGAAGATCTCAGGTTCAAAGTGTGTGGGGCCTGCGTGGTGAGACCCTGCCCCAAAGCTCAGAATCAGAACAACAGCAAATCAAGAGACAGTATGGGAAAGTGAGTAGCTTGAGATGATTGAAGTTGCAGCTATGACGAACATTGTTGTAATGAATTCCTGCTACAGAACTGCACTTGGAAGTCTGTTACTTATTATTATGGAATGACTCAGGACTATTCTTTCTGCGTTGCAAATTTTATCGCTCCCTATCAATAACCTGGCTTATGATTTCCGTCAACTGTTGGGTACAACAAGAAAACAGTTACAACCAGCAGAGCCTCATAAGGCTTGAAGGAGGCTTCCAAATAGTGAGGGATGGACTTGGGCCTTTGATCATACTATTAATCTTTCAAGAATTTAATAACACTGGAGGCCGTTTTACTTATTTGATGAAGAGGTAGCCAATAATTATAATAAAATTTAAGGTGCCCGCAATAACATGATGGGGTAGAAAAAGGCAATAACAGTGTGGATCACAATGTTAAGTGTTTAGTTCTTCAGGTCAGTAGAAGAGCATATTGGCATAGAAATGGGCTGACCTAGTCAAAGCACAACAGGTGCCTGGTGAGCCGTTGCTAAATTAAAATGATTACCTGAAGTTCAGTGCTATTTGATGCTACAATTACCAGATCAAAGACTTGACCTTCAGCTTCTTATCATTACTAACCACATTTTTCCACCTTTCTCAATCCTTTCTATTGGCTTCTCCTGTTTGAGTAGATCACTACCAAGAAAGAGCGCCTGTTCATTCCCCTTTTGGAAAAAAGAATCTGACTGAGATAAAAGCATGTCATACCCAAGCTTAACATCTATGTTATAAAATGGCTGGAATAAGCAAAAATCATTTTAACATCACAAATTACTTTTCTAAAAACCAAGAAACCTCATTTCTAAATTACTGTGATGATACCAAGTTTTTAATACAAAGTTTTTAATACAAAGCATTAATACTGCTACCTCAGGCTGCCCAGGCCTGTAGCTACTGGAATAGAAAAGAACAAATCCTCTCCAAGGAAATTTTTTTTGGTTAAACATAACATTCAAATATCAAAACCTGCATAAAGAAATTTAGCATATTTATTTATAGAGAAATAAATACTACTAATTTTATAATTCCTAAGATCATTTGCTTTAACAGTGAAAGAAATATTTTATAACCAGACATCAGTTATTGCCATGGCCCCACTGAACTGGCTCAGCTTTAAAAAATATGATTTTTTTTCTTTCTTTGCTTTTGTGTGTGGAAGTGCACGTGGGAGGTGTGGGTGCTCTGAGCAGAGTGTGGAAACCGGAGGAGAGTCTGTGCGCGTTAGTTCTTTCTTCAGCGTGGGTTCCAGCGATTGTCTTCAGGCTGGTAGGCTTGGCAGCAAGTGCCTTTGCCCACCAAACCATCATGTTGCCCATGTACAGTATTTCTTGAGAGATACAATTTCTTGAGGAACCCTCTGGAAATATATTCATATCATGACCATGAAAATAATTTAATTAAATTGCTTTGAAAATTAACATATCTCAAAATTATTGTAAAGGTCTAAACATCATTATGTTGTTATCACTTTCTGAGCCCATCTTAATTGATTAAATTCCCAAGATAGTTGCTTCATTTTCATTTCATTTCGTTTAGTCTCTCTAGGCATAAAAGGGAACTTGTTTTCCTACTCACTGAGATATCAAATTTTATTTTAACTCTAAAAAGAAAATTAAACAGGAAAACTGCTTTGTTCACTGTTGACATATGAAGAAAACATAATCATTCTGAGGAGGGGGAAGGATATGTGCCTGGAGAGATGCCACAGGGGGTTAAAAGATCTTTCTGCTCTGTAGCAGACCTCAGTCTGCTCCTAGCACCCACATGGCAGTTCACAGTGTAAGAGTCAAGCAGGTACCACTGGTTTTGAAGGAATGAAGGGGATCACGGAGAACAGTTGAGGCATGGTTCGGTGTTGTAGGGCTGGAGTCCCTGAAGAGCGCCCAGGGAAGACTTAAAGTGCAGCCCAGATGCAGCAGAAGACCCCAGCATTTTGAGATATTGGTATCATGGGACAACCACCAAGGACGACAGTATGTATGGAGTGGCACTGGACTGAGTGTAGGAGATGATCCAGAGAAGTGACCGAATCACTCTGGAGGAGCCCAGAATATCATGAATGGATCCCAGACATTGGATACTGAGTTATTGCACCATTGGTGTTTGGTTGTGATTGTGCCCTGGTTCTTCTCTCTTTAAGTAAGAAATTATTTAATTTAATTTTGATTTCATAGGATCCCACAGTTGAGAGACTGAACTTTTAAATAGATTTTAGCCGTTAAAAGAGACTTTGGATTTTTCAAACAGACTGGATTTTAAAATGTTTGAATTTGTAAAGTCTACGGGACTTTTAAGACTTGGAATATTTTATATTGTGATGCTCATGTTAATATGTTCTCTTTGGGACAAACAAAAAAGGAAAGGTTGTGACTTAACAGTGATGTGTTTGTGTGTCAAGTTGACAAGGGTTCAGTTGTGCTGGACAATCTTATATTAACTTGATGCATGGCATAGTCATGAGAGAAAAGGGAGCCTCAGTTGAGAAAATACCGCCATAAGATCTGGCTATAAAGTATGTTCTTAACTATTGATTGATGATAGAGGACCCAGGCCATTGTGGGTGGTGTCACTCCTGGGTTCTATAGAAAGCAGGCTGAGCAAGCCATGTGGAGCAAGTTAGTAAACAGCACTCCTCCATGGCCTCTGCATCAGCTCCTGCCTCCAGGTTCCTGCTCTGCTTGAGCTTCTGTCCTGACTTCCTTCTCTGATGAACTGCTCCCTGGAAAGTAGACTGAAACAAACTCTTTCGTCCCTAAGTTGCTTTGGTCACATCCTTCCATCAGAGCAGTCGACGGCGACTCTGAGTAGGACATTTGTTTGTTTAGTGGCAGTGTCCCCGTAACTGTGTTCCAGGTGTGATAGCTTAGTGGCGGCATGCCAGCGCCGCTCTGCCCTTGTCGTCTATGAGAGCGCTCTCTGCGGTGGCTTTCCACGACACGATGCAGAGTTGTGTTTACCTCCTACTCCTCAACCCCTTGCTTAAGATGATTCATTTTTTTCTTCTTTAATTCTCCTTTACTATGAAGATGGCCAAGAAGTCCCCTGAGGTCATCACTGAGCCTTATCCATAGTTGCTCAGCTGTGCTGCAGTTTCAGGAAATCATGCCCCAACAGCACAGATTACAGAGCACTTCAATCAGCCTTGCATATGGGAAGGTAAAATTTTAGTCTCTTTAGTGAGGCATATGTGCAGAATCAAAATAAATACCCTATATTATATATGAAAGCTCTATCTTAAAAGACGGTGATAGTAAAAAATTCAGTTTTTTTTTAAAACCTTGTAATTGTGTGTTTATGCACATTTCACCAGATTTTTTTTCTGGCTTTGTAAAATTATAAAAGTTAATTACTTTTGAAATTATTCTACAAGTGGTTCAAGACACTGTATAGGAAGCAAATGTAGATTATCACAAGAAATATAGGGGATAAAATAACAGAGATGGGAGGAACATAAAACACGAGTGCCCTGCAACTGTGCACACAGAGTGCTAGACTGATGACCAGGGAGGCACATGTTTCACACGAAAGAAAATAATCTCAGCAGAGAACAGAAGGAGAAGGAAATTTTATCATTAAGACAATTACCCCAAATATGTAGATAAAGTTTTAGAATCACCTGGAAAACAGGCACGTTAGCATAATTAAAGGTAACTAAAATAGTGGGGATTTTAGGCTCGTTTTCAGAGGAACTAAGTTGACAATAGTCATTTAGATATATTGTTTTGTAGAACATTGTGCAAATGACATCAGTTTAGCTCTAGGTTTTTCTAGCACAATGAAAGGGGGATTCTCAATCATACATGGTGTCCTAGTCAGCTTTCGTTTCCTACACAGTGCATCCTGGAATCATTTGACAAGGGGGTCCCATTTGAGGCATTGCCCAGATCAGATTGGCCTGTGCGTATGTCTAGGGGAGTTGCCTTGTTAAGTTGCGCAGGAGACCCCACTGTGGGAAGCTGCAACCCCAGAAGATGGTCTTCAGCTGTAAGAGAACACTAGCTGCGCATGATGAGTCTGTGAGTGAGCCAGCAGTCAGCAGTCCTCCATCATTCTGCTTCTGTTCCTGCGCAGATTTCCCTTAGTGACGGACAGTGGCATGGAACAGTAAGCCAATTCCTACCACCAGTTACTTTTGGTCAGAGTATTTTATCACAGGACAAAAAGGAAACTAGAACAGAAATTATTACCAGAGAGGGAGGCCATGTGGCCTTGGGTTATTGGGTTGTGTTGTCTGAGGAACATGGATATATTTTGAGATTTGAGCTGAAAAAGCCATCAAGTACTCAGAACTTAATGGGCCATTCTGTGGGAGCCTGGAAGACAGTAATATACTGTGAGTAATATGGGCTGTAAAGGCTTGGCTTGTGAGGTTGCAGAGGGGACCAGGGAACTGGGCTAGGAGCCATTTGTATGAGACATTCACTTAGAATTTATGTGTGCTAGTCATTTGGGGTTGAAGATTCAGCTGTGATTAATGAGACATCAGTACTGCTGAGATGAAATCCTTGGATAAGCATAAGAAAGTATTTACTCAAAGTCAGCATAGAAAATCTGTGGTCCAAATTGGCCAAGGCTAACTACCACTCCAGCTGGAAGCCCATCTTGACAATTGTGTAAGAGTCCTCCTGTGGTACTGGATTTGAAGGTATGATGAAGCAAAATTGATGAGGCCTGAAAAGCAGCTGATACCCAGCACTGCGTGGTGGGGTTAGAATCCCTGAAAAGATGCCAGGCAAGGCCATTGGTAAATATGCAGACTCAGTTGCTGAGGAGATTCGGGGATATTGGAGACTTCAGGGTCCTGAGATGTGACCAGGACAGTGGCAGGGGTGGAGCGAAGTCAGCCTAGCCTGAAGCTATGAAGAACAAGTGGCAGAGCTGGAGAAGAGAGACCCCCCAAAGCCTGTTGTTCAGAGGCAAAAGACTATACAGTGGGAGAGCCCCACGTTAGACATTGATCTAAAAGACTTTAATTTACACTGCATGCTTTTGCTCTGATTGTCCCTATGTGTCTTGGTTCTTCTCCTTTGTAAATAGAAAGCATACAACTTGCTTTCTTTTTTTTTTTTTAAAGTGTAGCACAGTTATGTGACTTTGGATTTTTAAATAGACATTGCACCTTTAAGTTTTTGAAATATTTAAAGACTTATTTTTTAAAGTTAGACTCTTTAATACTGTGATATTAGGGGGTAAATGAAAGATTTTGGTATAAAAGTGGTGTTTTGAGTGTCATGTGCACAGGGAGTGTCCCAATGAATTTTAATTGTCAGGTTAACACAGCCCACATTAACCTGAAAAGGGGGGAGGGTATTGAGGAACTCTCCAGATCAGGTTGACCTGTAGGCATGTCTGCAGGGGGGTTGTCTTGGTTGTTAAATGATGTAAGAAGGGCAGGTCCACTGTGGACAGCATCATGTTTGGTAGTCTCAGGCTGTATAAGAAAGCTAGTGAAGTCTGAGCCTGTGAGTGAGCAAGCGGCACTTCTCCACCATTTTTGCTCTAAGTTCCTGCTTTTATTCCTACCCTACCTTTTATTCAATTTATTTATTGCTTCCCTCAATGATAGATTATGACCTTGAAGCACAAGATCCCCCACAACTAACAAACAGAAAACAAAAAGCTTCCTTGCTAAGTTGCTGTGTGTCATGGTCCTTGTCACAGCAGTGAAGCTAGAACAATGACTTTACCTGTAGTGCTGTTGTATGAAAGGACAATAACAATTTTTCTGTTTTGATCTTAAGACATAATGTTTGGCTATTGCAATCATGGGAATGATTTTGATTTTTTTAATGTAGTAAAAGACA
Organism: Ondatra zibethicus; assembly: GCA_004026605.1. Lineage (NCBI taxonomy): Eukaryota > Metazoa > Chordata > Mammalia > Rodentia > Cricetidae > Ondatra > Ondatra zibethicus. The sequence continues at coordinate 62,688 of PVIU01011841.1, forward strand.
CCGATATGAAATCCCCCTGCTTAACGGATTTTAGGTTTGTAGCACAATATTATTGGCTACATGCACATTTTTAGAACATTTCCATTTTGCATGCTAGAAATTATTATTTTTTATTTCCATCATCTTATTTATTAGAAAGGAGCAAAAAAAA